>JAWZYT010003948.1:0-240419 GCA_034508575.1 Petrolisthes manimaculis | reverse complement strand
CTCTGCCTCCAGCACCACCTCCATCATCATCATCATCATCGTGTTGTTGTTGTTGTTGTTGTTGTTGTTGTTGTTGTTGTTGTAGTAGTGGTGGTGGTATTGTAGTAGTTCCTTGTAGCCCCATAGGTGTGGTATATTCATTACGTCACAGTGTGTTGTTGTTGTTGTTGTTGTTGTTGTAGTGGTGGTGGTATTGTAGTGGTTCCCTGTAGCCCCATAGGTGTGGTATATTCATTACGTCACAGTGTGTTGTTGTTGTTGTTGTTGTTGTGGTGGTGGTGGTGGTATTGTAGTGGTTCCTTGTAGCCCCATAGGTGTGGTATATTCATTACGTCACAGTGTGTTGTTGTTGTTGTTGTAGTGGTGGTGGTGGTATTGTAGTGGTTCCTTGTAGCTCCATAGGTGTGGTATATTCATTACATCACAGTTTGTTGTTGTTGTTGTTGTTGTAGTAGTGGTGGTGGTATTGTAGTGGTTCCTTGTAGCCCCATAGGTGTGGTATATTCATTACGTCACAGTGTGTTGGGTTGTTCACTGTTGTGGCTTCACTCTCTGATGGACAACAAATACACATACACATTACCTTTAATTTTATATGGTGCCATATATATTAGGGGGGTGCAGGAGTAGGGGACAGGCTGGGGGAATTTTGGGAATGTGGGAGGAAGGGGACAGGCTTAGTGGGGGGTTTAGAGGGGTGCAGGAGTAGGGGGACAGGCTTAGTCTATTATCCTGGACCACAAGTGTATAACCTCCTTACCTTGGTGTTACGTGCTTAATTTTCTTATATTGATATTTAATTGATAGTTGTCAATAACTTTTCATTCATTATTAGTGCTATAAAAATATAATACTAATATAGTATATAATTTAATTAAGTAAGAAATTATAATCATAAGTTGATGTATTAGACTAACTGGTGTTGCAGTAGTTGATGGTTGCACATTGTTCCACATCATCTGGTGGACACTTGACTGTCAGTTGGAGTTGTGGGAACTCTGGTAGGTCGTAGGGACACTTGAGGTCCAATATTGGTTCCTCCTCTTCATCATCATTGTTAGTCGACAACTCCACCCAACACTCTCCTCCCTGAAATAATAACACACATCAGTATTTACATCATTATTATATTCATCTGGTAATAGTTAGGTTAGCTTAGGTTACTATATATTAGGTTACAGCAGTTTTGGTTAGGTTTGGTTAGGTTAAGTTAGATTAGGTTTGGTTAGGTAAGGTTTGGTTAAGTTATTTTATGTTAGGTTAGGTTAGATTAGCTTTGGTTAGGCAAGGTTTGGTTAGAATAGATCAGGTTTGGTTAAGTAAGGTTTAGTTAGGTAAAGTTAAGTTAAGTTAGGTTTGGTTAGGTTAGAGTTGGCTAAGCTAGGTTAGGTTAGGTTAGGTTATGATAATAATTGTCATGATTTTACATGTATGAATTGCTAATAAAGAGTACAACTGACCTTCTTCTTGAGATGTTTAGGTTGTTTTCCCCACTTGAAGCTGGTGACTGACAATGGGAAGGTGATGTTGTTTTCGGTGTGGTAATAAAGATGCCAACATCCTACACGCAGCTTTAGAAAGTCTTGAAGTGCCAGGTTGGTGATGACGTCTGGTCCTGTGATGGTATTGACACTGGAAAGATTATTCTTATTAGTATCGGTACAGGAACACTTAATGTTGACTTGGTTATGAGGTCCGGTAATGTGATCGATGTCAAGTCTTGCCAATTTTGTTCATCTCTATTGGTTGTCGAGACACCATGGATGACTGGTTGTAGGCGGGACATTCTGGTGAGAGAGGAAAGTTGTTAGTGATGTTTTTAATATTGGGTATTTTCTCTGTTTTGCACACACACACACACACACACAAACATCCTTCTTCCTTCCTTTCTCGGTTTTGCACACACACACACACACACACACACACACACAGATATCCTTCTTCCTTCCTCTCTCTTTTTTGCACACCCACACCCACCCACCCACCCACCCACACACACACACACACACACATAGTAACAAACAATAATGAGCCAACTTACCAGTACGTATAGGAGCATCAATGGGACCACTGGTGTGAGAGTCAACACCATCACCACCATCACTAGTATTACACTCCATCCACACATCATGTCTATAATATAATAATACTAATAATAGTCTTTGTACACACACACACACACACACACACACACTATCATTATAAACACACCAGCCTGCGAGACAACAGAGACAATTCTACCCTCGCCCATCAGCCCAGCTTACCAACAGAATTAGACAGCAGCCCTTTCATGGGAGACAGCAGCCTGCCAGACCATATCGTCGCCCCAAGCACACCTCCAACTATCCCACCAAGGACCATCCCGGGTGTGTCTGACGGGTTGGACGGCAGCCTGGCCAACACCACCCACGGATGGGCAGCGAGGCTAGTCAAATAAGGTCTATCTTGATTAAATTTGTGTGATAATGGGAATTAATCATATATTATTACGAGTACTAAAAATTTATTTTCGCTTCTCCCAATTCCCGAGGCGTTTTTCACATTTTAGACAATTGTCTTACACTTGACTTTCTTTCCTAGCCACTACGCCTGCCCCCCATGTCCTCCAAGGTGTCACCCTCGGTCGTCCCACACGTGAGGGAAATGCGGGAGAAAGGGATAGTGGAGCCAGCGAGAGGAAAGATATTTCTATCCCGCCTATTCACTGTTCCCAAGAAAAACTCGGCCAAGACGAGACTAGTGATGGACCTGAGCGCTCTGAACAAATTCTTGAAGCCTCAACACTTCAAGATGGTATCAGTGGCTCAGGTTCGCACAGTCCTCCGAAAGGAATACTGGTTTGCGTCACTGGACACTTACTGGCATGTTCCGATCCACCCTCGGGTTTGCCGCTTTCTTGCGTTTCAGGTGGGGACCGAGACATTTCAGTTCACCAGACTTCCTTTCAGATTCTTGCTTGCCCCTCGAGTTTTTACCAAGCTCATGAAGTTGGTGGCGGAGGAGGGTGTCCCCACTCTCACTGAACGATTGGTTGATACACGCCCCCTCCAAGGAGCAGGTATCAACCAACGTGGCAGTAGCGATGAGGGTGTTAAGGGAGATGGGGTTTCTTATAAACATCCCCAAATCCTCTCTTATCTCCACATGCAAGCTATGTTGGCTAGGGATAGAGTGGGACTTTATTTCGGCCACCCTCTCGCTCGCCCCAGACAATGCCCGCCGGATCCTCCGCCAGTTTTTTTTTTTTTCTATACCTCAACCTCGGGGCTGTAGGCTTTAAGTATACCGTGATTCTTTGTGAGGCCCCGAGATTACTGGGTGTCGCACCAGATGAGACAGTAGTGGAGCTTTAGTGGTGATGTTGGTACCATAGCCTCTCTTCTGTCCCACTAGATAACTACACCTTATTTATACACGTCACTATCAGGGGAGAACAGCAGCTACACTGTCACTCACACCATCTTGGAATATGGTCTGGCATCTTCTATGGTGTGAGTTGACGACGATGTAGGGGATATTTTCTTGACGTGTCGGCGTAGCCAGGATAATTGACGACAGAGCTGGACCCAGTTCACCTCTGAAAATCCCAGACGTTTACTCGTGGATTCGAACCAGGTACGGGGCAAGGCCGCTTGCATAGTATTCAAGCGGCCTTGGTACGGGGGGGCGTATTTCTCCCGTACTTTCTCTCGCCGCCAGTGGGAATCGTTGCTAGGGTGCCTCAACTTCACAGCACCCGCGATTCCCCTGGGACGACTAAAACACAGAAGAATGACACGAGAGGTCAACAGACACCTATCATCCGCACCACGAGACGTCCCCAGGCTCATACCCACCGTTTCAAGCGTCACTGCGTCTACACGCTTGGAGTTTTTACCAGTTCTCACAAGACACAGTGGGCAAGATGCTGAAGGCACACCATAAATCTTTGGTGCAGCAATACGAATCATGCTGGAAGAGATTTCAAGATTACCTTCGTCGTCACTCTATCACTATCATAATTTATACTCTCAACACCTCTGACATAGCTCTCCTATCCACCCCATCGTATGCCTTCTCCAAGTCCATGAAGGCAGCATACAGCTTCCTACCTTTCCCAATATATTTCTCCACTATTGATTTTAATGCAAATATTTGGTCCACACATCCTCTACCCTTTCTGAACCCTCCCTGCTCCTCACCAACTTTACTCTCTGTTACTTCCATCAGTCTTTCAGTTAAAACTTTCCCATACACCTTCCCCGGTACACTAAGAAGGCTTATTCCCCTATAGCTACCACACTCCTCCTTACTCCCCTTCCCCTTATACAACGGTACAATTATATCCCTCCTCCAATCCTCTGGCACCTCTCCTTGCCTCCAAGCCAATGTGCATATATACAACATCCACTCCACCACTACCTCCCCCCCATACTTTAACATTTCAGCAGTTATCCCATCCACCCCCGGTGCCTTTCCCATCTTCAACTTTCCTATTGCTTTCCTAATCTCTTCCCTTCCTAATTCTCTCATCCCACTAATGAAAAGATAATTAGATATAAGGACTGTATAAAATCGTTACGTAACATGGACTCATTACTAATCATTCATTTATAAAATATCATCGACTCACTAATTCATACAAATTACTAATTTACTAAAAAAAATAAAGACATCAAACCATAATAAAAAAGGAAAATAATCATTCACAAGGTCACACAATGATAACAAGAAAGGAAGAGTGAAAGGGATTAACAGGTACTCACTTACAGCCAAGTCAGAGGGTGTGGAAGTGCCATTGGTGGGACCAGTGGAGGAGAGAGAGCCACCTGGTTACTGTTGTGGCACTGGTTGGGGTTTGTGTTCCATTTGGCTGCTGTTGCTTCGTTCCATCAGTGGTCTGCTGCGTTTTTCGGTGTTGATGGGTGCAGCGGTGTTGTTGCTCTCTCTGTGGTTGTCGAGGGAGAGGGTGGAACGCTGGTCAGCCATCTGTTTGCTCTGGAATCTTGACAGCAACCCAAAGAAGCTGTCGTCGTCCATTCAAGATTCCTCGTTGACAGATTTCTGGGGAGGTGAAGGACGCAAGGAGGTGGTGATCACAAAGCACTTACCCCTTTAGAAATCCCCTTGGGAGTATTGTAAGGGCCCATTACGAAGCATGTGAAATGGAGACCACAAATTCCTCCATAATATGCCACAAATGAAACTCCTCATCTCAAGTATTCCTCTATGGCACAATATGTAGGAATCAATAGCATCATTTTTATCACCTTTATCAAGAGATCTTTTATGAATTCATAAAGCAATGTATTTATAACATCATATAGATACATCCTGAATTAATACAACTAATGAACATATCATCATAAAAAATATATATATAATTATAAATATTGTGAAGATGATAAAAGTATGTTCATTTAAGTACAGCAAATCAATTGAACATAAAACCATTGTAGCATTATCATTACTGCATACTGTACTAACATCATTTCAATTATCATGCAAACACAAATAATGTACTAATGTAAAATGCAACAGAAAATAACACATGAAAATAAGGCTTGAGGTAGGTAGAAAGCATGTCCCCTATTCCTGCACCTCCCTAACCCACCCACCAAGCCTATCCCCCTATTCCAGCACACACACACCCCCGACCCCCCAAAAAAAACAACTCCCCCCCAAGCCTGTCCCCTACTCCCACCCCCCCTTAAGTTGCAAGCTGTTATGGGTGCAAGGACTTGTTAGCGAACTATACATAGTTTCGAAGCATGAATATGAAAATGATAAGAAAAACACCCACAAGCACAAAAAGATCTACAGCTGTACAGTAATGAGCTGCTTGGGGCAAAACAAGGAAAGTTTCTTCAACATACTGTTCTTTTTGTTACAATGTGGAAATATTTCTTACTATAACCATCTAATTGTATTAAAAAGAGTAAACTGCACACAAAACAAAGGCTGTCCAAAGAGGAGAACATTTTAGTTTGAAAAATGATACATATAAACAGATACAATATCAAGGTAAGATCATTTTTTTAATTTAAGAGAAGGAATAGAACACCATTCTTTAGAAAAATAGAAAAAAAATTGGGACCTCTTTCATGAAATCTTTGTAAATAATTTAGCATATGAAACCTAATCTTATTTCATACTTTTATCAAGACTGATTCAGTTTGTTAGTAGTTTGGTTTTGAGAGTCGGGTGCAAATAAATGTTTGAATTTAAATTAACTTCATACCTAAATGTGCAAATCTGTTAAATATGTTCCCCTGAACAAATACATTAGCTTTGTATCATACATAAATTTCATGCACTGAACTCGGTGTGCTTTCAAATATAATAGTTCTTGATAAGAATATGACCCTTAGAATGCTTTTTTATATCATTAGCCAAAGTTTTATCCACTCCTTCTTGGACACACCTAACACTTTCCCTGTTCCTCTTTTGAAATTAAGGTTTCCTTTTGTTCTCCAACATGCTCCGTGGAGACTGGAGGAGCCACAAATCTGGCCTGAGAACACTTGATGGGGGACGGATGATAATGGAATTGTGACAAACCATTAAATGTAAGTGGTGAAAGGTGGGAGATGGGTTAGGGTAAGAAGGGATAGGGTAGCTCAGAGGTTCTCTGTATGGACCCATCTGATAAGTAGTGATTAATTATACAAAATATTGGGAAAACACCTTTCAAAACTATACTGTACTGTGTGCCTGAATACCAGATAGTCATCCCTGGACCTTATACAGTACACATAGTTTTACCTGCAACTGTATAGTGAAGACCATTTCATGTACAATAATTGGTATTACCTGGTGATAAGACTGTGGACTATAGTTGTTGTAAACTAACTTGTCCCTTTGGGTGTGGGACTCACAGTGGGAGCACTAAGTCCGCACTGTTGCCACATTTCCTTTCTCTCGTTCTCCCTAATTTTGACCTCTCTCACTCTCCTGTCTATCAAACGGACTGTCTGCCCGCGCAGAGGTTTTAATATCGTTTGGCTTATAATTTAAAACCTAACCATACAATTTTATTCATTTTTTTTACAATGAGTTTTCCATGAAAAGTTACTGGGACCTGATAAAACTTGGATTATTCTACCCAATCCTGCACCTACCCTATGAATTGAGAAATATTCCTCTCTTCATTTTTTCTCTCACTCTGACATTTTTTCCACACCACCACTGGGGTAAAAGTCAAGGCGTATTTTTTTTAAGAGGTCTCCCCTGTACAGTATATAGGCCTTGGCTGTGCAACACGCGAGAGTGAGATGCGTTGTTACCTTCCATGGCGGGAGAATGACCAGGAATGAAGGAGGGAAGGAGTCACTGACCTGGGCTGACACATAGCGGGAAGGGCAGATTTCTCAGTCATATCCATTTAGTTCCATTCTTTTCCAATCACACAATACAAGATATCATTACCAAACATTTCAATATCCTCCATCAATATATGTTTTTCATGGTTCAATCCTCACAATGCAGTATGTATGTATACAGTTCTGTCAACAAAATCATCATACACTACTGTCATAATGTCTCGACACATTCCAACTTCTTTTAATCAGATACTATATGACTGTGGAATCAGACCAAAAAACTTTACTTAGGATGGTCTATCATATGTGGCCAATTTAGGTGTTGTGTAATCTATCCATATGACATATTATCAAAGCTAACAATTTATCAAATATACAGTTACCTGTAAAATGAGGATCAACTACATTAGTCTCATAATAAATTATGTAGTTGTGAAAATTTATAACACGGAATCAGGAATTTATGCTGCCAAGGTACAATTACAGCTTGTAAAAAATCATGTCACTGAAAAATCAGTAAAAATAATGTGGAAATCTTACAAACAAAGTGATAAATCTGAATGACTGAGTGAATGAATCAGAAAGCGAGTACAGGTACAGTAAAGGAATATTTGCTGGTTGACTGACCAACTACATGACTTGTCATTTACTCAGCTGAGTATATAACTGAATACATAAAGGTAAACAAAAGCCAAGGAATGAGTACAAGTGTTCATAATGACATGAAGGATTATATGAATATGTATGTGAGTGAATGAATGTGAGTCAGCTACCAGCAAATGAGTTGGTGAGTATATGAGTATATGAGCAAGTTAGAAAGCCAGTGAAAAGTAGGTGAGTGAGAGTCATTAAAGTAAATGAACAAGTTGATGTAAGAGGTACGAGGTATGAACGCTCAAGTTAGTGAACGAATGATCTGGAGACAAAACACACATTCATGTCTGTGTGTGAACTACTGGTGTAGGAACGGGGTGGTGATGGTGGTGGGAAGAAGAGGAGTCATCTGAGGACAGGGAACCAATACCTGCTTCTTCACTCTGATACTTCTGAAGTACACCTTTAGCATCAGGCGTCATCTGAAATGTGGTTCAATCGCTGGCCTTAGGGTTGCTTACAATGTACACAATGTGTTGTGGTGCGCCCGGAGCTTCAGAAACCCAACGGTTGTATTGAACGGTACACCAAATTCCACGACATCCTAAATATACTACTGTACAATCTAATACAATATTGCAGAGAAAAATATTGTGATTTGTGGTTTTTATCAGATTTTCTATATGAATACAACATTTATTTCATATTATGAAGCTCTGGAGCAGTACAGAGCTTTCATTAACATCTAATATCCAACATACTAACAGATGAAACATGTTACAAACAACTGGCTAAGATGCTGTCAGACACACCATAACATTGTTCCCAAATCTGACCTTAACTGTGTGGTGGTAGGAGGGATGGTCGGTCACCTTCTCAACAACAGACTCCTCCTCAAACAAGCTTTTAGAATTTTAAGGTGGAATGCTCAGCTCCTTCCAGAAGCCAGTACCTTGGCATCCAGTAGGAGTTACCTTTACCCGGGGGCCGGGGCATGGGTCAGTACTGGGGTTGGTAAAGGGAGAGACATTTCTGTACAAGGTAAAGTTGACTGTGCATTGGAAGGAGTTGAGCATCTACTCCTTGGTCTGTATGTACCACAAACTTACAAACACAACTGTACTTGGTCAGTCTATATACCTATAATAGGCTAGTTGGACATAACAGATTCTCTACACTACATAATCTCTGTTCTACATTTCAACAAAATGTCAATATTGTGTTGTACAAAAGTTTTTGAACAAATAAAATATAATCATGTACACATACACTTTTTAAATCATTCAACACAACACTCAAGAAGTTGGTAACTAAAAAGAACTGTACAAATAAATGCACTACAGTATACCATTACAACACCACTCGACACTTGAGTCCTCCAGGTGACTTTACAAATAGTGTACTTAAATCACTTCAACAAAGTCTCTTTTTCCAAAGGTGTTTTCGTACTGTTATCTAAGCTACACCTCAAAAATATTCTATATTCTGGATGAGCATGCACTTGCAGTACCAGCTAAGTATAAACTACCACTGATCACAACAAGGCAAACACAGACACAGTCACAATCATGGTTGCAAATAAGTAATGAGACATAATTTTGAGTCCACCCCCAGACCCCATGCAGTCAACACTGTGAAGTAAGGTAGGGATACCATCTGGTTGGTGGCTTTATTTTATTCTTCAGCAATATAACAAACAACTTGATATCTCTTCAACCAAATACAAGTCTTCCTGTAAGTGTTGCTATACAAAAGCCACTATATGATGAAAAGACCTTTACTTTACCGTATTCCATAGTCAACTAGAAGGGGCTATACAGGGTCTCCGGAATTTTTTACCCGAAAATTTCAAATATGTACTGTTAAAATGTGTGTGTGTGTCTGTGTGTGTGTGTCGGACCTACCACATTACACTGGACCCCTGGAGGTAAAATCTGTAGTGCCTGTTGGAGCCAAACGGGTAAACCTTGACCACCTCCACTTTCTTCTCCTCCTGCTTCCTCGTCTTCCCCTTCCCTGGCTACGGGGCTCTCTGAATCAAGTGGCCATCTCGTCTCTCCCCAACCACCACCACCACTTTCATCATCGTGGTGGTCTGGTGTGGCCATCAGGAGGTCCACAGAGAAGTTATACAGACTCGGACGTGAGGTGAGGATGTGGGACAGTGACTTTATAGCGGGGGTCAGCCAAGGGGTCAGGTATCCCCGTGTCGCGTACAAGCCTCCACAACTGTCGTCCGGGTTCGGGGTTGTATTCATGGCGTTGGTGGGTGATGGGAGAAGGACACAACCGAGCAGCACCATTCCGCCGTAGTCTGTGGTCCAGTACGTGCATGGGTGAGTTCAGCGAGGAAGCCTGAGGAGGAAGGTGTTGTTGTTGTTGTTGTTGTTCTGGTTGGAGACGATGACATCCTGTGGGACCTCTTGTTGCTGCGCCACACACTCGAGTCCAGGTTGAAGTGGTCGACGGTGGAGGAGCGCTGGTGTCTGTGCCTCCGGGTGACGTTGAGACAAACCCCAGCCCATGGCCCAGGTATACATGTATACAGCCCTCGTCACCAGTCCCTCAACGTTTTCTCCTCCTTTTCTTCCTTCACCTCCTGCCATCATACCACCAACTTCATCTGACCATTTCTCCTCGTCGTTATTCATATCGGCCTCCAGTTCCTGTATGAGACTGAGAAGGATCCTGGTACTGACGTCTGAGTGACCACCACCTGAGGGTTCATCAGTGTCTGGGTGTTGACAAGTTGTCCCGTCGGTGACCCTCATTTTTCTCCTATTGTACCCTCGGTTTTCTTCTCCTGCTGTTGCTGCTGCTGTGATCTGTAAATGTTTCCGCCTCACCAACATCACCTCGTCAGAGAGACAAATAAGCAGACAGAAAAACAGAGAGATAAACTAAGAGACAGACACACAAACACACAGATACAAACAGAAAACATAGAAGCATAAAGATAAGAGAGACAGATATAGAAACCTAGATACAGAGAGGAATATAAACGCATAAATTAACAGAGTCGAACAGATTAACAGACTGACAGAGAAACAATGAGACAGACAGAAAAAATAAAAGCATAAATATACAGAGAGATAGACAGAGATATAAAATCATTGTGGCGGCTAGAATCAGCTACCCGTCACAAACATCTGTAACGTTGGTTACGTTGTAGTGAAGATGTCTGGTATCTTCACTTTGGGGTTAATGACAAATAAGTTTGTTCTTGTCTGTTCTAGTCTCTTTATTACTTCAGGTTACATATTGTATATCAAGTTTTAGAGTGAACCTGAAATATGACCATGTGACGATATCTGTAGTCAACCTGGAATATGAACAATGTTATACATATGTCGTATTTTTGGGTACCAAGCGGACTTGGAACAAGCCGTATCTGACAATAAAAACAGTCCAGATTACATGGACCCGAACACTTGGCTTACAGAAGGTAAAATACTGCAAGTTTGATTACATAAATAATTATATAAATAATAAATAATCCTTTTTTTTTGTCTTATCTGTAATATATAACTATACAAAGCAGTCTATACCTCGTTAAATACTACTACATCTTATTACATCATTATTTTGGTTTATCTAGCACTAATTACAAGTTACATGCAATAATCATTTAATAAATTAATGATTTATTATTATTATTATTATTATTATTATTATTATTAGCATATTTCAATGACCTGTGGGCCATATTGTTGTTGTCACGTGACCCAAAGTGAGGCCAGCGGCACCAACATTGTTCCCGAGCAAGAAGGTTGATTTTTACTCGAAGACGGCTTGCTTCCGCTTGGCACCGCTTGGTATCAAACGTCCAACAAAAACAGTACAGAGCAAACTCGCTTGGTGAAAAGCAAGCGAGCTTCGTGTCGCTTGGACAACAAAAATACGACAATAAACATAAAGGTTGCCTGCCTGCTACAATCCTTAGTGACGAGGAAGGAGGAACGATACAGTCTTCTTAGGGTGTCCTCTTGCATTTCCTGGATGGACTTCTGTGTTGGTATGGAGTGAAATGGAAGATGCCATTTCTGGTTGATGTAGCAGGAAAGCTGGTTTCACTCGATCTATCGAGACCACGTAAGAGGTTCCATTGCGATTAATCGTCCTGGTTTTCCTTGTCCTCTTAATGACTGCGAACGGACCCTCGTATGGAGGTTGTAATGGTTTCCGAACAGAGTCTACTCGTATGAAGACGTGTGTATAGGTGGAAAGTTCTTGACTGACGAATGTTTTTTTAGAGGAGTTTTTCCGTGGTTGTACTGGCTGTAGCTTTTGCATGGATTCTTTGAGGTTACTGGTGAAGTCTTGGACACTGCAGGGCTTAGGATCACTGGGGCTCGAGAGGAACTCACCTGGGAGTCTGAGCGTGGTTCCATAGACAAGTTCAGAAGAGGAGTAACCTATGTCTTCTTTTAGTGAGGTACAGTTGCCTCCAGTCGTAGCGACCCCAGTCTCAAGTGTGTGTGAAGAAATGTGGCAGCACTGGGTTTGTTTACTATTGGTCAGAGTCAGTGAATGGACTCGACTAACCCTCGCTATAGTCTCCAAATGGACACTATATAAATAAAATTGTCTATCTAAAAATGCATACGTTTCCTACATCAATACAAATACAACATATACTAGAATATATAACATATAAATCTCAGTTTCCGTTGTTTGGCGCAAAAAAACGGTGTAGCGAGGTGCAGCTTGTGAGAGGAAGGAAGGGAGAGGGTATGGGGGAACGGGGGTTATGGGGATATGCGTGTTGGTGTTAAGTTGTGATGCTTCGAGACTTCTTATTCAGTGAAACAATCCACAAAACTGCATATTTTAGCTAACATTTAATAAAATTGTATTGACCAATATTTAAGTGCTCTCCAATTAAAGTTAGAAGGGATATATATATATATATATATATATATATATATATATATATATATATATATATATATATTAGAATAGGCTAAAGGTGTTTCACTGGCATCCAGTGTCTAAAAGAATTCCTGTTTGACAATTATTTGACTTACAGGTCATGTGATTTACATCAAAATGATCGATGTTATATTCTCACTTTGCTGAAATAATTTCATAACGTTGTAATAATAGAAAAATAAATAATTATCTCGATCACACACATGGTGAACGACGTGAGCAGTTATTACACAGGGATTTGACTCTTATTGCTTGCCAACAGTGGTTCTTAAAAAAAAATCCAGTAATACAGTTGATGTAACAGATATTTATTTGTATTACTTATGGTAGCGTAAAACATATTTATGTCACATGGGATTCTGTGAACTATGCATGCCGCTGGTTCATTCACATGGGTTAGAATTAATTAGTCTATTACCAAAGTTCAATGTCAACCCTCCACCACCACTACTACCGAACTTCACACACACACACACACACAGAACAAGGATTACTTATGTAGTCAATGTTATAGATGATATATTGCTGGCACGGTACTGGTGGGATAATGTTAGTGATATCTGTTTATTGCACGGAATTCAGTAATAAGTCTACATCTATTTGGGTCAGAATTATTCACATTCATGCAAACTTATGGTTTCCTTATAAATACTGACTTAACTTTAACCATTCAATTCATTCACAGCAGCATGAAGGAGATCCAGATTGAACTACTACGCTGAAAACATCCATTCAATTCAATGTTTATATCTTTATTGAGGAGTGTTTTATGCAGCCTGACAAAAAAAAAAAGAGGAAAATGTGGACCAACAGGAGAACAAATGTAGAGTGCTGCCGGAGCAAGCAAATAAACATCCACAGCATTGATGCACAAGCACCAGGATAGTATTAAATCCAAAGCACCTTGTTTTACACAAAATATCCTCAGGGTTTGAAACTAATCCACGTCATCCGGTCGTTTTAGACAAGGTCACCGATAAGGGTTGAATCTCGTTATAATGATACATGATAAGGAAACCGCTATCTGCTTTCTTTATCCTTTATCAATTTTAAAGTATAATCTAATCATTCCTTACCCATAACAAGGAATTATTAACTTTGCGTGAGATTAATACAAGAGAAAAATAGACCTGGTAGTGTTAATTACTCGTCGTCGTAGCAGGGGACTAGTGCAAGGTGGATAGGGAGCAGAATATGCTCTGCTGCATTTTCCCCAAATTTAGCGCAGCTGTGAGTTGTGAGGACCTAATTAAGGGAATATTGCGCATGGACTATAGCGACAAAAGAAACCATATGATATTCATAAAAATAGTCTCATGCTCTTTCCCTGCTCATTTAACTTTGTTAAATTTAACTGCCTAGCTCTAGTGCAGCGGTTCTTAACCAGGGGGGTTTTGACCCCCAATGGGGTAATTTGGTTTTTTTCTGGGTGTCACGAAGGGTTGGGGAAGAAATGCAAATTATAAGTAGTTTCAAATTGCACCGGTGATTGCTCATATTTCTAAAACAATTCTCCCAACAGCTTAGGCTCGCTTCGCGTGCCTCCCCCCCTGTGTAACTCTTTTGTGATTGCGATCATGCAATGATATATAAATTATTTGTTCAATATAAATCTGTTATCGGTTACAAAATAAATATACCATTTTTCATTAAACTTGGCATCGGTGTTGGTGGTAATGATAGGGAGATTCATTCTGAAGATTTGAAAAGGGAGATTATATTAGACTAACTTTTATAAAGAAAGGTGGAAAGAAAAAAAAATATATTGCCTCTGCAAAGGAGTTAAATTTGGGTTGCTTGTCTGTTCAAGATTATGCCAAATGTTTGCCAGATTCTCATACTACTATATTTTCCGGAGTGATAGCCCTTAGACAGGAAATATTATAATATAGTTAGGAAATTATTCCAATACAAATCTGTATGTTCTGTTTTATTGGATTTCTCACACACCACTGTGATTCATCGATCGATTGGGGGTAGAAGGAAGAATACCGGCCAAGGCCAGTAAGACTGTAGGACGTGATAGAGAAGACTGACAACAAAGAAGAAAAGGATGAAAAGTTGAAGGGATGCCAAAACTATCATTGTGTTGTTTTCAACATCGTAGGCAATATTCCTGTTAGGAAATCACCACAGTGATATTAGAATAGATTTTCATTGTCTACATTATGGCGAGCCACCACTCTGAGACTCAACAGTTTTGGAATCCTTGAAAAAATTATCATTTAGATATAAAAATTATTAAATGAAATTGTATTGAACATTGTTCAGCCTTTGCCAATGGTTTAGAGTGCTCTTTTTAGGTTGCCATCTCTGCGACACGTATTGGGTTTCAATATTTGCAAATCTCTCATACGTGATCACACAAATTATTTATGCATGAGAAATAAACCTCCTAATTTCTTTAAGGATATCAATACACAAAATTCATGAACCAAATTATTTTTATTACACCAAAAAGCTTAATAATGTGTCCAGCCACCCTCTGCATCAATAACTGCCCTTAACCTGTCGGACATAGAGGAGACGAGGTTCCGGACTTCCTGGGGCCTGGCTCGGAACAGTTCCCACTGGCGTTGAGTATGTGCCATCAGCTGCTCCCCTGTTCGCTCAAGCTCAGGCTCCCAGGTGATGACCATGTTGGCCCAAATGTGTTCAATTGGGTTGCAATCACATCCCTTGCTTGGCAGTTCCAGCAGCTGTATGTTCTGTTGATCTGCAAACCAATCTTTGACAATACGGGCGGTGTGGACTGGGCACTTGTCCTGCACAAATAGGATTGGGCCGGGTGGGAAAGGGTAATTCTTTTCCTGAAGGGAGGGGATGAAAATATTTTCAAGAATATCAATATAGGCGGCTGCGGTGAATTTTCCTTGGATCTTGGTGACATCTCCCATTCCGTGTCTGCAGATTCAGCCCCACACATTGCACGTGGTATGACCACTACGTGCTTCCTCGTAGATGTTGTGAGTTTCATACCTGCCAATAATGAAGGTCTTACTATGTTGTTTTACCCATGTGAAGTTGGGAAATACCAATTATAATAACTTAATATTACTTTATTAAGTAAGACTCTAGAAAAGGAACTTTCAATACCTCGCCTGTATGATACGAAACTAATAGTAAATTACAATAACAACAATAAAAGTTAAATATGATAGGAAATTAATACTAAAATACAAAGCAAACAATAAGTAACTCTTAATAAACACCAACTTTTAGTTATTATAAGCAACATTCTACTTGCACATGTTAAAATTATAGGGATATTCAATACTGCTATATTTCCTGTACTAGCACCAGGCTAAGTTCATGAAAATACTGCCCAAAGGACAGAACGACAGACACTTTGATAAACGTCCTACAACATCATAATCTTATATTTTATCCTGAACAGGCATGTGATGGAACAATTAGCGAAAATTATTAAAGGGAAATTATTGGTGAAATGGAGCTCTTTGAATTCTCCAAACTATGCTACGAAACAGATCCCCTTTAAAAAATACGAGATTATTTGCTTCGTGGTATAGTTTGGAGGATTAAAAGAGCTCCATATATGTGAAGGAGCACAACAGAACTTAATGTTTTGTGCAGTTTTTATTTTAGGGGGGGATTCTCTTCTGGATGAAATGGAGAATAACCAGTTTAACATCACCGTCATAAAAGTCATCTAATGTGAGTAATTCGATATTAAAACTGCTTTTGTATTTGGTAAAACCACCTTTTTCACTTGAAATGGTAATATGGACGATTACCTATAAGAGTATTTTTAAGGTGGGTTAATTTAAGTCGACTCTGATACAACGTGGAGTTTGAACTTAATTATGTAACCGGCTACATACCCATTTTGACCCATTAAGATTATTCCTTCATGCTACCGTTAAGTATTACATCCTGACGTGTAGGGATATATTACAGCAGTTTATATGTAATAATGAACTTTGATTACACGAAAATTTACTATAGTATAATGATGTCCTGCATGTAATGTTATTCAGTAATATAGGGAAAGGTTTTCTTCCAAAAATACATATTATATCTTACCTTGTGTTATTTTCCCTCCACACATGTAATCTGCCATGATTGAAGGAATTGAAGGTTTTTTCGTCAGTGAAAACGACCCTTGACCAAAAATCTAAATCATGGCCGACATACTGGTTGGCGAAGGCCAGCCTCCCGGCACGGTGTGCAGCTGTGAGTCGTTCCTTTGTTGCTGGAACCCTGTGGTGGATCCCCGCTTCATGTAGGCGTCTGCGAACAGTAGTTGCAGACACATTCAAGTTCAATGCTTCTCTAATGGCTGTTGCCATCGTGAAGCGGGTTTCCGTCGGGGCACGCCGAATTCGAGCATCCTCCTCTGGTGTTGTTACCCGGGGACGAGGTCTTTTCGCTGTAGGAGCAAAGGTTTCGTTTAAATACAAATAAGTGAATATACAATCTGGACTTGTATTTGTGTGTGTTGCCTCTTCCATGAGATTAGATCGTCCTTGGGGGATGTTGATTGGCTATACATTGACAGGGTGATTCAAAATTCCTTCAGACTTAGGAAATAATATTAATAAAAACAAAAACAAGGTTTTTTAAACAATGTGTTAGTCCAAGTCAGTTCATTATGTAACCATCTGTAAAAGCAAAGATAGCCAACTACAGGGTGGCGCGGCCAGTCACATGCTTTTATTTTTAATTTCATTGTGTATGCACTTCGCTAAAGAATAAACTGGGTTTATTTTATTGGATATTAATCCCAAAGTCGGGTGAAAGACTATCGAAACCCTCTATATAGGTAATTATCATTCCGTGTAATGGATAATGTTGTGCACAGATTGTTAGGTATAGTATTTTGCACATAAATGTCAACAAACAAAATTTCAATACATACCCAGGTTGCACAGGTTTCCGCTTTCCTCAAACCGTCGGGTCCACCTTTTCACTGTCGAAGTGGAGATGCCAAGTCGATGAGCGATGGCCCGTATGCTCAACCCACTTTCCTTCAGTCCAACAATCCGACCTCTTAAAACAAGCTGGCTGTCGTGACGATTCATGTCTTACCTCGGCTAAGTCGAAATGGAGTCTAATTTGTTAGACTTTCGGTGGTGGCCTCAATACCTTTGCTAATATTATGATTGGCTATCTCCCATAATGATACTGGCCTGTGATTGGTTACTTCTGTGCTCATCACCAAACAAACCATTCCACCTATATATTCTATGATGAATAACGATCGATAAAGGATAAAGAAAGCAGATAGCGGTTTCCTTATCATGTATCATTATAACGAGATTCAACCCTTATCGGTGACCTTGTCTAAAACGACCGGATGACGTGGATTAGTTTCAAACCCTGAGGATATTTTGTGTAAAACAAGGTGCTTTGGATTTAATACTATCCTGGTGCTTGTGCATCAATGCTGTGGATGTTTATTTGCTTGCTCCGGCAGCACTCTACATTTGTTCTCCTGTTGGTCCACATTTTCCTCTTTTTTTTTTTGTCAGGCTGCATAAAACACTCCTCAATAAAGATATAAACATTGAATTGAATGGATGTTTTCAGCGTAGTAGTTCAATCTGGATCTCCTTCATGCTGCTGTGAATGAATTGAATGGTTAAAGTTAAGTCAGTATTTATAAGGAAACCATAAGTTTGCATGAATGTGAATAATTCTGACCCAAATAGATGTAGACTTATTACTGAATTCCGTGCAATAAACAGATATCACTAACATTATCCCACCAGTACCGTGCCAGCAATATATCATCTATAACATTGACTACATAAGTAATCCTTGTTCTGTGTGTGTGTGTGTGTGTGAAGTTCGGTAGTAG
The DNA here is from genome assembly GCA_034508575.1 of Petrolisthes manimaculis. Taxonomy (NCBI): domain Eukaryota; kingdom Metazoa; phylum Arthropoda; class Malacostraca; order Decapoda; family Porcellanidae; genus Petrolisthes; species Petrolisthes manimaculis. The sequence continues at coordinate 221,771 of JAWZYT010003948.1, read as the reverse complement.
TGGTGGTGGAGGGTTGACATTGAACTTTGGTAATAGACTAATTAATTCTAACCCATGTGAATGAACCAGCGGCATGCATAGTTCACAGAATCCCATGTGACATAAATATGTTTTACGCTACCATAAGTAATACAAATAAATATCTGTTACATCAACTGTATTACTGGATTTTTTTTTAAGAACCACTGTTGGCAAGCAATAAGAGTCAAATCCCTGTGTAATAACTGCTCACGTCGTTCACCATGTGTGTGATCGAGATAATTATTTATTTTTCTATTATTACAACGTTATGAAATTATTTCAGCAAAGTGAGAATATAACATCGATCATTTTGATGTAAATCACATGACCTGTAAGTCAAATAATTGTCAAACAGGAATTCTTTTAGACACTGGATGCCAGTGAAACACCTTTAGCCTATTCTAATATATATATATATATATATATATATATATATATATATATATATATCCCTTCTAACTTTAATTGGAGAGCACTTAAATATTGGTCAATACAATTTTATTAAATGTTAGCTAAAATATGCAGTTTTGTGGATTGTTTCACTGAATAAGAAGTCTCGAAGCATCACAACTTAACACCAACACGCATATCCCCATAACCCCCGTTCCCCCATACCCTCTCCCTTCCTTCCTGTCAGAAGTTACACCTCGCTACGCGGATTTTTTCGCATAAAACAATGCAAATTGAGTTTTATATTTTATATTTTCTAGTTTCTTTTATATTTGAATTGATGTTGGAAACGTATGCATTTTTTGATAGACAATTCTATTTATATAGCATCCATATGGAGACTATAGCGAGGGTTAGTCGAGTCCATTCACTGACTCTGACCAATAGTAAACAAACCCAGTGCTGCCACATTTCTTCACACACACTTGAGACTGGGGTCGCTACGACTGGAGGCAACTGTACGTATGCCAAGGAGAGCGATTGGTAGAGCCGCAGTCCAGTCAGCACGATTTTCTATCGTAGCTGTAAGTGATGATTTAAGTTGGCGATGGAAACGCTCATCAACGCCGTTTGCCTGAGGATGGTAACTCGTAGTTCTGTAGCGTTGGGTTCCTAGTAGAGACATTATTTTGTTCCAGAGGCAGGATTCGAACTGACTTCCACGATCCGAAGTTAGGCTGAGCGGTACCCCGAATCTAGAAATCCATGTGGTGATGAAAGCTCTGGCAACAGTGTCTGTTGTGATATTAGCAAGGGGTGCAGCTTCTGGCCAGCGAGTAAATTTGTCGACGCAGGTGAGAATATACCTGAACCCATTGGAGTAAGGTAGCGGGCCGACGATGTCAACGTGAACGTGATAAAATCTTTCCGTGACTGGTGTGAATGTTGCTGCTGGGGAGATTGTGTGGCGTGTCACTTTTGAAGCTTGGCACTTGACGCAGGTGTGAGTCCAACTCCTGACATCTTTGTTAATGCCCGACCAAATGAATCTTGAACGCATCATATCTTGGGATGCTCTTATTCCAGGGTGGGAGAGAGATCATGCAGTTGATGGAAGAGAGGGTATCGATGACTCTTTGGCAGGTAAGGTCTGTTTGTGCCAGTAGAAGTGTCTACATAGAGCTGTATGAGAGTCCCTGGAATTTCAACTTTCTTCATATTTAATGCGGCATTTTCCTTTAGTTGCTGGAGCTCAGCATCATTTGCTTGATCTGCAGCAATGGCGGCATAATTGATAAGAGTTGAAGAGACTGCTGTGATGTTGCGGGACAGTGCATCTGCAGGTGTATTCTCAATTCCTTTGACATATCGGATGTCTGTTGTGAACTGTGAAATGAGGTCCATTTGGCTGAATTGTCTTGGCGTGTACTCCGTCTTGTTGTTCACGAAGATTGTTGTTAGAGGCTTATGATCTGTGTAGATGTGAAATTTTCTACCTTCAATAAAATACCGGAAACGTTTGATTGCCTTGTAGATTGCTAGAAGCTCTCGGTCGAAGGCACTGTATTTCATTTCCGTTTTGCTAAGCTTTTTGGAGAAGAAGGTGATAGACTTCCAGCTTCCATCTATGTATTGCTGTAAGACCGCGCCAATACCAATACCTGATGCGTCTGTAGAGATGGAGGTCTTGGCATCTGGAATGGGGTAACTTAGGGCAGCTACCTCGCTGAGTGCCTTTTTTGCTGCAATGAATGCATTGCCAGCTCCTGAAATCCAATCAAGTTTGATGGATTGACCTTTCTTGCAGGGTTTTATCATGGTATACAGTGGCTGAAGAATGTGTGAGCAGTTTGGGATGAAGCGGTTGTAGAAATTTATCATCCCTAGGAACTCTTTCAGCTGGCGCTGGGTTGATGGCTTTGGAAATTGTTGGATTGTGTCACACTTTGACTGAAGTGGAGTGACGCCTGCTGAAGACACTGTGTGACCAAGATAATCGATTGACGAGGAGCCAAACTCTGATTTGCCAATGTTGATCTGGGTGCCATAGTCACGTAGGCGGGTAAAAACTTGCTCAAGGTGTCGTCGATGAGAATCTTCGTCATGGCTGGCGATGAGTAGGTCATTAATATATGCAAAGCAGAAAGGTAGGCCTCGCACAACTTCATCTATAAAGCGTTGGAAAGTCTGGGCTGCATTTTTCAAACCAAATGGCATCCTGATGTACTCAAACAAACCAAACGGGGTTACGATGGCTGTTTTCGGGATGTCCGTTGGGTTGACTGGAATCTGGTGGAATGCCTTGACTAGGTCAATCCTAGAGAATGTAGTGCAGCCAGCAAGCTGTGATGAGAACTCTTGGATGTTCGGTATGGGATACCTGTCCAAGGCGGTGCGAGAGTTGAGTGCCCGATAGTCTCCACATGGTCTGATTTCTCCATTTTTCTTGGGGACTGTGTGCAGTGCAGCTGACCAATTGCTTGAGCTGGGACGAATGATTCCTTGCTCCATGAGGGATTCAAACTCTGCCTTTACTGCTCGGTAGCGTTCTGGGGCTAAACGTCGTACCTTTGCATGAGTTGGTGGTCCTTTCGCCTCAATGTGATGGTACACATGGTGCTTCACCTGGTCGGTTGCTGAGAAGGGCCTGGTAAGTGTTGGGAAGGACTTGAGTAATTGTGTGTAAGGGTTGCCTTCCTTAATCACTGATATCTGTGTGCTCTTCTGAGCAACAGGTTCTCCCGCGGTGCTGATACTGGTCAGTGAATCCCTGAGCTTACGATTTTTAATGTCGACAACAAGGTAGAAGTTTGTCAAAAAATCGGCGCCCAAAATTGCTTGTGAAACTGCTCCTATGTAGAAGGTCCATCGAAAGCATCGGCGGAGGTTTAACTCCAGCTTCAGAGTTTGCTGTTTGTAGACCTGTATCCATTGGGTTCCATTGGCGGCGTAAAGATGAGTGATTGGTGGCAATGACTTGTGGCATGCCTGTGCTGGTATTACGCTTACTTCAGCTCCGGTGTCTATTGACATCGATATCTTAGCTCACATACTGAACACTTACGAGTAGTGATCATTTTCAGGGTACCGGTAATGATCATTTTCAGTGTAGTGATCATTTTCAGTGATAATTTTCAGTGTCTCGTAAATTAAGGCCTGAGAAGCTGCAATGGGTCAAATGGTGAATGTTTGTGCCTAAACCCAATTTAAACAATAGTATTCACAATGGTTGATGATGTTTTAAAGATGTTGATGGCAGAGATATTATGATGATGATAATGTTGGTTATGATAATGCTAATGATGATGATGATTATGTCAATGTTGTAATGATGATGATGATTATTATTATTATAATAGCAGAGATAAAGATAGTATATGATGATGATAATGTTGGTTATGATAATGCTAATGATGATGATGATTATGTCAATGGTTTAATAATGATGATGATTATAATTATAATTGTGGGATGCGGTTAAAACAGACTGGAAGTGTGGGTTTGGGGTCGGTTGGGGGAGGAGGGTGAAGAATGAGGTGTGAGTTAGTGTTAGTATGGAGGGGGAGGGGATTATTTAGTAGGTGAGCTTACCCTAAGGGAAAGGGTAATTACTAAAGAGAGGTGAGGTGAGTTTGCTGTGATTAGCCAGAAGTGGTTAATACCAGTAGGGAGTGGAAATTAAGGTGAGGGGGCGGGGGGGGGGGGAAGATGGGGAAGAGAGAGTATAAATGAGGTCTGGGAAGCCAGTGAGAATCAGTAGGTTAGTATTCTGCTTCCCACTACAAGACAACTGTGCTATCTCCAGACAGATAAGTAATGTACAGCTCCGGACAGATCAATGGTCCACACCATATCCATCTGTGTCTTGGTTTGGGCCTCATCGTATCTGGCAACAGTTGCAGGTGGAGGGAGGGGGGGATGATAGTGGGAGAGAAGGAGAGAAATGTGGGCGGGGCTATAGGAGGGTAACGAAGGATCAGGTAGAGAAGACGGTGTGTCAGGAGGAAGGAATGATTCATAAACTGTGAATAGTATCGAATCCCCAGTAGTTCAAAGCAGGGTTCATCAAACTTTTTCAGTCGTGACCCAGTTTTTACTATGACATCATTCTCGCGACCCAAACAGAAAGATCTTACAAATGACCAGAATGATCAACCTAAGAAAATACAAGGCCAGAAAATGAAATGCAATAATTATAATTAAAAATAATTTTAACCAGAATTATTTACAGAATTATAAACACTGCGGCCACTACCTCACCTACCCCTCTCTCTCTCTCTCTCTCTCTCTCTCTCTCTCTCTCTCAAGAAGGCTAATAGTTGTGCAATGATTTTGTTTTATTGATAATTAAATATATGAATATTCGATTATAAAAATATGTTAGGTGGATTCGTGTGTGAACTTCATATTTATTTAATGTCACGAATATTATTATTCTATTTTATTCATGCGTTAATTTTTGTGAGTTTGTAGGAATTAGCCACATCATTACAAGCAATACCCTCCTACGGGCCTACGGGGCAACAACGAGGAATAAAAGGAATACAGGGATATCTGTCTAATATTCAAAGGATAATATATATTCAGTAGTCTATCCCACTACGATGGTGAACAATGGAATGTGCCTTTATTTAAAGGATATAATGTAACAGATGTTTGTTATTACTTTTCAACTAATCACCTTCATTAATCTTCCCCTTCACCCTCGGCTCAAATAATGATCACATTAATTTTTCTTCTCTCCTCTATCCACCTACGTTAATGTTGTATGCATTTCTTTAAACCCGGGTTCTTCAAACTACGGGTCCCGAATTCCTTCATACTGGGTCACAGGGCTCACAAGAATAAATACATGAATAAAATAGAATAATAATGTTCGTGACAATAAAATAAATATGAAGTTCATACATAAATCCACCTAACATATTTGTAGAATCGAATATTCATATATTTAATTATCAATAAAACAAAATCATTGCACAAATATTAGCCTTCTTGAGAGAGAGAGAGAGAGAGAGAGAGAGGGGGGTAGGTGAGGTAGTGGCCGCAGTGTTTATAATTCTGTAAATAATTCTGGTTAAAATTATTTTTAATTATAATTATTGCATTTCATTTTCTGGCCTTGTATTTTCTTAGGTTGATCATTCTGGTCATTTGTAAGATCTTTCTGTTTGGGTCGCGAGAATGATGTCATAGTAAAAACTGGGTCACGACTGAAAAAGTTTGATGAACCCTGCTTTGAACTACTGGGGATTCGATACTATTCACAGTTTATGAATCATTCCTTCGTCCGGAGCTGTACATAAACTCTCACATATTTGTTTTGAATCGTGGTGAAACTTATATTTTTGTCTCGTGTATTTGTTCTATATCGTGGTGAATCTTATATTTATTTTTCGTGTATCTGTTCTGAGTCTTGGTGTTATTTCTCATGTATCTATTCTGAGTCGTGGTGTATCAAGTTCAAATTCAAGGTCCTGCATAGGGCTGCTCGTAGGCAGCATAATATGCGGGGGTCGTAAGGGGCATTTAAGGATCCAGGGTAGGATTAGGATGAGGGTGGATTGGGTCAGAAACTGTGGGTTGAGGATTAGGATTGGGGAGGTAATGATTGGTGATCCTATTAACTATATGAGATGGGAAATGATTCCACTCTTGGATGCTACGGGGAAAGAAGGAGTGTCTAAATATATCAGTGCTTGTCTGGTATGTATGGTATTTTAAGTTGTGGCTGCCTCTAGTGGACCGTATACTTGTAGGGTGTAGATATGTGTCTTTGTCTATGTCAACTAACTTGTTTGTGATTTTGTATATCATCTGTTGTCTGTGTATCTGTCTTCTTGTTGCCAATGGGTCTAGTTTTGTGTCTTGTTTAAGCAAAGTGACTGATGTAGTGTGTCTGTAATCACGTCTGGCCCATCTTGTAGTTTTGTTTTGTATGGACTCTAATTTATTGATATTATTGTAAGTGTGTGGGTCCCAGACGGTGTCACAATACTCTAGGTGTGGTCGAACGAAGGTGTTATAAGCAATAATTTTGATGTCTGTGTTACACCTGCTGAGGTTCCTACGCAAGAACCCCAGGACTCTACTGGCTTTGGCCCTGATGCTACCTATGTGTGTGTTCCACCTCATGTCCGATGAGATGTGGACGCCCAAGTATTTGTGGAAAGGGACTGTGTTGAGGTTAGTGTTGTGTAGCTGATATGTATGAGGGTGTAGAGGAAAGGTTGGTGAGCCGTAGAGATGGAGTTTGGACAGAGTACTCCTCTGTATTGCACCAGATATTCCACTCAATAACATCACCCACCAAGTCCCGAGGATAATGGAAGTCCAAGTGTAAAAACAATTCCCACCTTTAATCCACGTTATAAACAAGTAACAAGACACTCCACCCACAAATAACACTCGCCACTGGTACAGCAATAAGTCACACACAATTATCATTCGCCACTTGTAACACAATAAGTCCAGAGGTGAACACGACTCTTCCAGGTGGTAGCAGCAGGGTAGACTACACAATGTGGGAGCGACGCTCAGACCACACTTTGTACACTTGCAAGTACTGTAGACAGTGTAGAGTAAGTAGAGTAAGTAAGTAGAGTAAGTAGAGTAAGTAGGTGTGACACGGAAACGGCCCAGTGACCGTGACAATCCGAAGAGTAGTCTCTGGTGGAGAACAGAGAAGGTGGAGGTGTGAGAGCTCTGGAGTCTCAGTCTGCTCTGTCCGTTGTTGAAGGAAGCAGTCCATGACGTTGGCTTGGTTTGGAGTCGAGACTGACAAACAATACAGCATGAGCTAGAAAATATGAAACAGATATAGACTCCGAATCATATGAAAATGAACTGGATGGTATAATGAACCCAGTAGATTAATACTTAAGCAAATAAGGTAGTTTTCCCTTACACTCCTCCACACCAAGACTCGATATGAAGTATCGAGCATTAAAATATATACAATAATTTGAACAAATATTAATTAGTTTACCAATAAAAAGTTACATTCTGCTTAACAAATCAGCACCTATGTTATCCTTGCCAGAGATATATACTATCCTAAATCTGTAGCTTTGCAAACAAAGAGCCCAACGCAATAGTCTGTCATTGCCTCCCTTAAAATGAGTTAGGTATACAAGAGGTTTATGATCAACTAAAATGAACTCTTTACCTCTTAAATAATAATCAAAATGCTTGATACCGAATACTATCGCTAGGCATTCCTTTTCAATAGTACTATACCTATTCTCTCTGTCAAGGAGCTTACGACTAGCATACGCCACGGGATGGGGAGTATCCTCTGTATACTGTAGGAGAACAGCACCCAAGCCATGGTTGGACGCGTCTGTCCGAAGCACGAAGGGACGACTGGAATCCGGGAGTTGTAGGATGGGACGAGAGTGTAGCGATGTCTTCAGGTGTTCGAAACAAGTCAACAATTCTTCTGTCCATACCAAAGATTCAGGAGCACCTTTCCGAAGCAAATCTGAGAGGCTGGAAGTATAAGATGAGGCATTAGGAATAAATGCCCTATAAAAAGATACCATACCCAGGAAGGATCGTAGCAGTTTCTTTGTCCCGGGAGGAGGTACTCTCATTATCGCCTCTACTTTACTCTTCTGAGAATGTAGTGTATCCATCTACCACAAATCCCAAGTACTGGATTGAATTGAATCCAAAGCGACACTTAGACGGACGTGCTGTCAATCCATGTTGTCGTAGGCGATGAAGTACGGTGAGAAGAGCCTGGAGAGGAGTTTCCCACGTCTGTCCATAGATGAATATATTATCAAAATAAAATGTAACTCCACTTAGGCCAGCCAGGACAATCCTCATTAGTCTTTATTAATAACGTAGGTGGCACAAGCCGTGACCAACCCAAAAGGAAGTCTAGTAAACTCCATGAGGCCAAAGTGTGATGGAAATGCAGTGTAAGTCATTGTTCTATCGGTTAAAGGCACTTGATAGTATGCCTTGGTTATATCTATCTCGGAGAAGTACTTACTGCCATAGAATTTATGAAGGTCTTCCGTGATGAATCCGATTGGTTCAGCATCGAAGGTAGTGATGGAATTCAGTATTCTGAAGTCTATAGCGAGGCGGTAACTGCCGTCAGACTTCTTCACCATCAGAACAGGTGAGCAATGAAGTGAAGTCGATGATTTGATGATTCCCTGAGCAAGAAGTTGTTCCACTTCCTGTTCAAAGAAAGGTTTTAAGTGAAAAGGAATAGGATAATGTTTAGGTTTTATACGCTCAGTTGTACACACATCTATATTATGCTTAATGGACAGGGTACATCCAGGTATTTCTGAAAGAGTGTTATGGAAATCTTCCATGATGCACTTGAGATCGTCTCGTTGTTCTGCAGTGACCATATTTCCTACTTCTGGAAATTTGTTAGAGTCTTGGGTATCTGAGCGACCATCAGGTGTTACTGTCATCTCTATATCCTCCATACACTCCACACCGTTTCCTGTAGACAAGTTTTGGACTTCGCAAGCAACAGTCGGTTCATCCAGGAGGGTTGCTTGGTTCACTGAGGTACGACGATGATATCTTTTCAGGAGGTTGGCATGATATAGCTTAGGCTTCTTACCCTTATCATTAATCACGTAATTCACTTTATTTTTCCGTTCAATAACTGGACATGAGTAACTTGCTCTTAGAATCGGGGAGGAGGACAAGTACTTCATCTCCCTGTTTAAATTGCCTGTCTTGTGATCGCAAATCGAAGTAGGACTTGTACTTCATTGCACTGACATCAGCATTCTCAGCAGCAATCTTGGCACATTCTGCCAGCTTATCCTGGAGTTCAATCACATATTGAAAACATGAACGTTGATCGTCATCTAATTTGGCATCTTCCCACAAATCTCTTAGAATGGAAAGAGGTCCTCTTACTCTTCTGCCATACAGCATCTCGAAAGCAGAGAATCCTGTTCGATCACTTGGCATTTCTCGAAGTGCAAATAGAGTAGCAGGGAGGTATCTATGCCACTCACGAGGCTTGTCAGAGCATAATTTCCTCAAAGAATCTTTCAAAGTAGCATGGAATCGTTCCACTCTTCCGTTACCACTTGGATGGTAAAAGTGGCTTAGTACCGAGTAACCTATGAAGTTCTCCCATCATCTTAGAGGTGAATATTGAGTTCCTCTATCCGATAGAATCTCTGTAGGGATGCCTACCCTAGAGAAAATAGTTAGCAATGCTTCAGCAACAGAAATGGAAGTGATTTCCTTTAAAGGAACTGCCTCTGGGAAACCAGTAGCAAAGTCTATCAGTGTTAGTAAAGAACGATGTCCTTCTGATGACAGAGGTGAGAGAGGTCCAACTATGTCCACAGCCACTCTGAGGAAGGGTTCAGTTATAATAGGAAGTTGTTTCAATGGGACTGGTTTAACTTTCCCTTTTACAGACATTCTCTGACACTTGTCGCAAGATTTACAAAATGTTCTTATGTCACTCCACATGCCTGGCCAATAAAACTGTTCACAAATTTTCATACCTGTTTTACGATGTGATAGATGACCAGCTAATGGGCTTTCACGAGCAAGGGTTAACACTTGTCGACGACACTCCGATGGGACAACAAGTATTCTTTTCCCGCCCTGGGTGTCTGAGATCGACGAGCGGCAGATCCGGTAATACAATCCATGGCACAACTCATAACCATAAGTAGATCCAGTCCTAGTCACCTCTTCTTCACCAGTAGATGCCTTGTCCCTTATAGCAGAAAGAGATGGACATGAAGCCTGTAAGCGAGAGAATTCATCAGGGTTTACAGCTAATGGTTCAAGCAAGGGTAACACAAGTGGGTGAATCTTCTTAGCACAACCAGCTCGCGTCTGAACTGCTTGTACGTTTTCTTCAGGAGTCTGCAGGAGATAAGCCTTATCTGGATCAGGATCATCCGGTGGGCGTACTCCTGGAACATTACTTATAAGGATACTACAAAGTTTTATCGGGGCTCTGACAGCATCGACCCATCCTTCCAAATATGGACAACGAATGTAACATCTCACCAATGGAAAGTCTTCTACTCGCCCCAGATAGTCTGTAACAGAGACCCTTTTACAACTTGACACGTCTACATCTGGCAAAGCTTCTTCTGACACAACCACACAAGTACAGCCAATATCTCGAATGATTGTAGACACTCTCGAACCATTAACAGTACCAGAAGTAAAATATTGTTGGGGTGATGGTTTAGAAAAGCAAACTCCAATTTTATAGGGGGTCATTGCTTCATGTGTAAATTTGGATTTAAACAAACAGGGATTTTGAGGACAATTTGGTCTAATGTGGCCTACCTCTCCGCAGTTGTGACACTTCATAGGAGCTTTCCGTACCAGAGGTGGAGAAGTTTGGTGTGGAAAATCCTTCACAGGGCTGTAGGGTTTCTTGGGACGGTCCATAGCTTGTCGATTCCTGGGATAAGCGTTGTGAGCTGCAGTCCAGATATCTGCTCGTCGGACAGCTTCAGATAAGGACTGGACATCATTCTCCTTCAGGAACATACGAAGCTCTGGGTTAAGAGAAGCTAGGAACTGATCCAAAATAATAAAAGATTTTAATGATGAGTAAGTTTGCCCCACACCACAAGAGTCGAGCCAATGTTCTAACAAACGACACAGATGAATAGAAAATTGTTGAAAGGTTTCACCAATACCAATTCTAGCAGACCTAAAACTGCTTCTATAATGATCTGAAGTCTTGCGAAAACTCCTCAAAAGAGCTGCTTTCAGCTGTTCATAGTCTCCCGTCACTTCATCGGATAGTGTAGTGTAAATGTCTGCTAACTTACCCGTCAGAAGACTTCCTAGTTGGATAGCAAATCCACTTTCTTCAATGTGTAGCTATGAAGCAATACGCTCAAAACGAGTGAAGTATGAAGCCAAGTCTTCATTTTCTTGATATCGGGGTAAAGACGGACGAGGGGTTGAAGTCGCATCTGTAGACATGGAAGCACCACTTGTTTCAGAGGGTGGCGCTCTTAGTCTATCAAGTTTAAGTTGTTCAAGAGCGAGAATATGCCGACGTTCTTCTAACGCCTCTCTTTTATCTAATCGTTCCCGTTCCTCTCTCTCTCTTCTTTCTACTCGTTCTAGTTCTCTTTCTTCCCGCTGTCGGGACTGTTCACTAGATACAAACTCCTTTAACTCTTCGTTCTGGTATCCAAGGTCTCGACCAAGGTTAACCAACTCCTGAATTGACGACATTGCAACAGTAGAATAAAATATATACAACAATAAACAACAAGATTGTCACCCAAAGAAAATAAGAAATAGCCAAAAGATACAGTAACAAATAACCAAGAATGGCAACAACAAAAATACGAACAAACAGCGAACACTGCAGCAAATAACAACAACAACAACAAAATAGTTCAATGCCAGAAGAGTTACCTCTTGCACCTGACAATATCGGGATCACAAACCAGAGTCCAGCAAAGACGCACCTGGCGTGTCTATACAAACAATGAGATCCCACAACACTCAATCACCAAACACTTACTTCCGAGCCCAAAGACAGCAAGTGGGGAATAGGAAGAAACATCTGATACCCACGGCCATTAGTGATGAATCCTATAGACTTCTTGATCCGTCGAGCCTGGGTTGATGGAGGAATCCTGGCGAGGTCACCACTTGTAGAGGAAAGGTTGGTGAGCCGTAGAGATGGAGTTTGGACAGAGTACTCCTCTGTATTGCACCAGATATTCCACTCAATAACATCACCCACCAAGTCCCCAGGAGAATGGAAGTCCAAGAGTAAAAACAATTCCCACCTTTAATCCACGTTATAAATAAGTCACAAGACACTCCATCCACAAATAACACTCGCCACTGGTACAGCAATAAGTCACACACAATTATCATTCACCACTTGTAACACAATAAGTCCAGGGGTGAATACGACTCTTCCAGGTGGTAGCAGCAGGGTAGGCTACACAATGTGGGAGCGACGCTCAGACCACACTTTGTACACTTGCAAGTACTGTAGACAGTGTAGAGTAAGTAGAGTAAGTAGAGTAAGTATTATAGTTTCATGTTGAGGGGGAGAAGATGGACTTTGCTCGAGACTCGAAACCTCCACTCCCACTTGAGCAGGTCCAGGGGCATATTCCTGAGTCACCTCTGTAGATTCTGGAAACAGTGTCATATGATTATCAACTTCCTGGTTAAGCTGAACACGAGGAGGTTCACTACCGACTGGGGCTAAATGTCTAATAGATACGGTATCTTCCTTGCCATTTGGATACTTAATATGAGCGTACTGAGGATTGGCATGTAAAAGCTCAACTTCGTCAACTAGAGGTTCAGTCTTGCTCATGCGGACATGACGCTTCAGGAGAACTGGGCCAGGACCGCATAACCAAGAAGGAACAGAGGTACAGCTCCGGACTGATCAATGGTCCACACTTCTTCCACCCTTGCCTTGGTGTGGGCCTCAACGGATATGGTATCACTGACAGGTGGAGGGGGGAGGGGAGAAATGTGGGCGGAGTTATATAGGGGGGGTAGCGTTACCAATGTTGAGCCATCCAGAAATTTGAATCCCGAACCACTTGTGATCATGGATGTGAACCACTCACTTGAAGGTGGTAGGAGAGGAGGGGTTGGGTTGGGGAGAGAGGGGTAAATCTTCACCAGTGTTCGAGATGGAGAGAATTATTGGATCAAGTAGGTAAATGTTTTCTTCTGTAATCTAAATCCAACTCTGATGCTGCATTCCATGGGATATTCTTTATTATTTGAAATGAATCCAGATTTTACCTAATATAATTAACACGACACCAGTTTTTTATGACTAATATATCAAGCGATGCACCACCTACCCAGTGTTAAGTTACATTTCAAGTAAATCCTTTATTTTTATCCTGTATCATTTATGACATTTTCTAAGAAACGTCTATTGTGTAACTGGTTACCAAAGGATAATAGTTATAGTGTAAGATGTTAATTACCTAATAACTACTCCATCTGTTCTTCCTCACCCCGTCCTCCCTTATTCAATTCACTGTTTCCTCTCCCTCCATCCCAGCATTCCTTGCTCTCCATCTTACCACCAATACCATCATTCTGTGTGTTGCTGCATAATCTGTTAATGCGCAAACACGACCACAATAGAAATAATAGTGATATTTGGTATGCAAATAAAATCCATTATATATGACGAATATATTTATTACCTTTATTTATTTATCTGAGGTCAACATCTAGGCCAGCCATTCAGACGCCCAGTATAGTGAACCAATCACATGATTTAGAGGATATTGTGTCACAACTATTGTTATTACTAATTAAAACAGGGAAAAATTGAAATCAGACATTTATTGGTTATTGTTTACATCTCCACAAGTCCTCGTCACGAAGCATTCAAACCCATAATCCAACTGGGTCTGTAGGCACCACACTGTAATTATAATAACCACAATTATAATAACTGTTAACTTATTATAACCTGAAGTTTATACTTCGACCTCACGTTTGCATTAAGCATGTGTAATGTTTGTTTTGTTTTCTTATTATTATTATAAGCACCGATATAAGTATTGCTTTAGACCCTTAGCCACGATGATATACAGTATATACACTATTTATATACACTTCTATGAAGATATTAAGGCTTGAAATACTGTAGATTACATATTTCATTTTATTACTCATCAATTTGTTGCTAGTATCGTGTTCAACCACCCTCCTTCTCAATGACAGCCTGCAGTCGCTCGGGCATTGAGGCACCATGCCTCCTCACTGTATAATATATATGGTTTTCCCCGAAAAATCTCCCACTGTGTTCTGGTGTGACGTAACAAATCTGCTGTGGTTCTCTGTCGTTCTGGCTCCCACGTGTTAACGATAGAACCTCATAGATTTTCTATAGGGTTCATATCGCAGTCTTAAATAGACAAATCTATCACCTGCAAATAATCATGAGCAGTAAACCATTCTTGAACTTTCCTCGCCATATGGATAGGGCATCGGTCGTGTATAGGACAGATAAGGGTGAGTAGTTGAAAAGATATTAAAAACATTTAGAATATGTGCTTCATTATATTGCATTTGATCGATCTATTAAATAAAGACACTGTCTATTGTTCACCCCCGTAGAGAGATACTGATTATAATTATTATCCTTTGGATATTAAGCAACAAATAACGGAGCCGAGACAATTAATTTTCTGTCTTCAGCTTTACCTGTATTCTTTTCACCCCTCATGCTGGCAGTCCCCCTCTTTATCACCTCTTATCGCCGTAAAATAAATAAATTTCTACCTATATTTTTCAAGTAACTGGCAACCTCACACAACCTCCTCTCACCTGTCTTCTCTCTCTCTCACGTCCCCTTCCTTCCTTGCCTTCTGTAGTATTTTTTATCTTTTGTTTCTCATATTTTTAACCTTCTCATTCGTTCTTTGAAAGTTTTAATGACATAGGCCTTTCTCCCTTATCACCTATTGTCCTTCAAATTTATGCAAGCAAAAGGATATGATAATAGTTATGTAGAATATATATATATATATGAAATGAGATAGAAAGAAGGGGGGGGGGTATGGAGGGGCTGGTGGAGGAAGAGAGAACAAGAGAGACGCCAATAACCGTGGCTGTAGAGACGTTTTCTTGAAGATTTATGGTTGACTTTGGGCGAAGGAACTAATGGAGATGGAGTTCACATTAACAAACCTATATAATTAATTATTGAATTTTATCATTGTCATCATAATATTATTATTTTCTACTCTCATCTGTAGGCTAAGTATTGTTCGATATCAGCAGAACTGTAATGACATCAGATAGGATGGGTGACTATAAAACTTGGACATATGTAATGAAATGGCTATACTCAATGGTAAATGTGTTTCAACAATAATGAATATATTAAACAAAATTATGAGAACCACAATTATCCATATATTATATGTGAAAAGAATAATATTCTGTGGAACGGAATGAGACAATCGAATCTCTCCTGCAGAATATAGGCTTATTTCTGGTGAAGTGAAGGTTCGAGTCATGTGAACCACAGTTCCCTTTACACACACACACACACACACACACACCAATCCCACATCTTGTAGCTTTCGCAGGCTTACCAACCTAACACACGGGGGGGAAAATAACTTGTTCTACGTTACATATAGTGTATTATTGGATTACAAGTAAATTACTGGCCATAACAAGGAAATCATTAACACGTAGACATAGTAGAATAAAGCTAGTTACTATTTGTGAAACATATGATAATCAGTGGTGACAACCTATGAGACGTCAGCCTTCATAACCCTACACATTTCTAATGACGAGTATTTATGTGCACACAATAATATAAAGGATTAATTCAATAGAAGACTACCATCAGCATCTTGCTATTACTTTTAATACTAACTTTATAAAGATATTATTGCACCTTGTATTCCACAATATTTTTATAATAAAACTCTTAATAGTGACAACATTAAAGTAAAATACAATATACAGAAATACAAATTCCAGTTCCATTTCTATAAAACATTACATATTTGTCTTCCATTCTTCTTAGTGTTTATAATTATGAATTTAGATGTTGGCAATCTTGCAAACCAATGTATTTTGAGAGCCAGAACTGTTACATATTATTCTCCCGACAAAGAGAATATATATGTTTGTCACCTTTGATTCTCCAGGTTTAATAAAAACAGTGGATTATCGGTAAATTTTTACTTAATAATTTGGTTATGGGTGATAAGAGAGAAAAGCTTATGTCATTAAAACTTTCAAAGAACGAATGAGAAGGTTAAAAATATGAGAAACAAAAGATAAAAAATACTACAGAAGGCAAGGAAGGAAGGGGACGTGAGAGAGAGAGAAGACAGGTGAGAGGAGGTTGTGTGAGGTTGCCAGTTACTTGAAAAATATAGGTAGAAATTTATTTATTTTACGGCGATAAGAGGTGATAAAGAGGGGGACTGCCAGCATGAGGGGTGAAAAGAATACAGGTAAAGCTGAAGACAGAAAATTAATTGTCTCGGCTCCGTTATTTGTTGCTTAATATCCAAAGGATAATAATTATAATCAGTATCTCTCTACGGGGGTGAACAATAGACAGTGTCTTTATTTAATAGATCGATCAAATGCAATATAATGAAGCACATATTCTAAATGTTTTTAATATCTTTTCAACTACTCACCCTTATCTGTCCTATACACGACCGATGCCCTATCCATATGGCGAGGAAAGTTCAAGAATGGTTTACTGCTCATGATTATTTGCAGGTGATAGATTTGTCTATTTAAGACTGCGATATGAACCCTATAGAAAATCTATGAGGTTCTATCGTTAACACGTGGGAGCCAGAACGACAGAGAACCACAGCAGATTTGTTACGTCACACCAGAACACAGTGGGAGATTTTTCGGGGAAAACCATATATATTATACAGTGAGGAGGCATGGTGCCTCAATGCCCGAGCGACTGCAGGCTGTCATTGAGAAGGAGGGTGGTTGAACACGATACTAGCAACAAATTGATGAGTAATAAAATGAAATATGTAATCTACAGTATTTCAAGCCTTAATATCTTCATAGAAGTGTATATAAATAGTGTATATACTGTATATCATCGTGGCTAAGGGTCTAAAGCAATACATATATCGGTGCTTATAATAATAATAAGAAAACAAAACAAACATTACACATGCTTAATGCAAACGTGAGGTCGAAGTATAAACTTCAGGTTATAATAAGTTAACAGTTATTATAATTGTGGTTATTATAATTACAGTGTGGTGCCTACAGACCCAGTTGGATTATGGGTTTGAATGCTTCGTGACGAGGACTTGTGGAGATGTAAACAATAACCAATAAATGTCTGATTTCAATTTTTCCCTGTTTTAATTAGTAATAACAATAGTTGTGACACAATATCCTCTAAATCATGTGATTGGTTCACTATACTGGGCGTCTGAATGGCTGGCCTAGATGTTGACCTCAGATAAATAAATAAAGGTAATAAATATATTCGTCATATATAACGGATTTTATTTGCATACCAAATATCACTATTATTTCTATTGTGGTCGTGTTTGCGCATTAACAGATTATGCAGCAACACACAGAATGATGGTAGTGGTGGTAAGATGGAGAGCAAGGAATGCTGGGATGGAGGGAGAGGAAACAGTGAATTGAATAAGGGAGGACGGGGTGAGGAAGAACAGATGGAGTAGTTATTAGGTAATTAACATCTTACACTATAACTATTATCCTTTGGTAACCAGTTACACAATAGACGTTTCTTAGAAAATGTCATAAATGATACAGGATAAAAATAAAGGATTTACTTGAAATGTAACTTAACACTGGGTAGGTGGTGCATCGCTTGATATATTAGTCATAAAAAACTGGTGTCGTGTTAATTATATTAGGTAAAATCTGGATTCATTTCAAATAATAAAGAATATCCCATGGAATGCAGCATCAGAGTTGGATTTAGATTACAGAAGAAAACATTTACCTACTTGATCCAATAATTCTCTCCATCTCGAACACTGGTGAAGATTTACCCCTCTCTCCCCAACCCAACCCCTCCTCTCCTACCACCTTCAAGTGAGTGGTTCACATCCATGATCACAAGTGGTTCGGGATTCAAATTTCTGGATGGCTCAACATTGGTAACGCTACACCCCCTATATAACTCCGCCCACATTTCTCCCCTCCCCCCTCCACCTGTCAGTGATACCATATCCGTTGAGGCCCACACCAAGGCAAGGGTGGAAGAAGTGTGGACCATTGATCAGTCCGGAGCTGTACCTGTAGAGGAGCGGCGAGCATAGTTAAATAACCTTTCGTGAGGAGTAGCATTGGTAGTTGTACATAGTAACGAACGAATTGAGTGAAGGGCATCATGAAGGACAACCTGCCACGGGACTTCAAAGCAGCGGTGATAGCCTTCCAGATTGTGCCATTAGTCCGTTCCACTTGCCCATTACCTTGAGGGTTGTAACTCGTAGTCCTACTACTGGCGATTCCCTTACTTGCCAGGAATCCCTGCAGTTCTCTGCTCATGAATGACGTCCCCCTGTCTGAATGAATATAAGCTGGCATACCAAAAATAGAAAAAAGCTGAGAAAGACAACTTATCACGGTCGATGCAGTCATATAAGAGCATGGAAATACAAAAGGAAATCTTGAGTACTCGTCTACAATGTTTAAGAAATACTGATTTTTATCTGTGCTGGGGAGAGGTCCTTTAAAATCAATATTAAGACGCTCAAATGGTTGAGTAGCCTTAACAAGATGGGATTTTTCAGGCTGATGAAATTTAGGTTTAATCTCGGCACACACTTTACATGAATTAATGACCTGTCTGATGTCTTCTACTGAGTAAGGGAGATTCTTAGATCTAACAAAATGAAGCATCCGGGTAATACCAGGGTGACACAAACCGTTATGAAGGGCAGACAGCGACCTCTGGTCATTGTATGTCATTCCACAGTAGGATCTGGAAATTATGTCAGGAGTAATATTGTCTCTGCCAGGTCTATACACAATATCATAATCATAGCAAGATAATTCCATTCTCCACCTTAATATTTTGTCGTTTTTAATCTTGCTGTTGTGATGTTTATCAAACATGTAAGTCACAGAGCGTTGATCAGTTCTTATAGTAAAATGCCTACCAGTCAAATAATGCCTCCAGTGACGTACACTTTCAATAATAGCCTGAGCCTCCTTTTCCACAGCAGCATGACGCCTCTCAGGTCCTTGAAGTGTACGGGAAAAGAAGGCAACAGGACGTCCAGCCTGAGTGAGGACGGCTGCTATGGCAGAGTCGGAGGTATCTGTTTCTACTTCAAATGGCACCGCTTCATCAATAGCTTTAACCACTGAGGATTCGATATCATTCTTGAGTTGATGAAATGCTTCTTCTGCCTCTTTCGTCACCGGAAACGTAGTAGTGGCACTTAGTGGACGAATTTTGCCTGAGTAGTTGTATATCCATCGTGAATAATAAGCAAATAGGCCGAGAGTGCGGCGCAGGGACTTCCTATCACACGGCACAGGTAAATCTCGAAGTGGTTTGAGTCGTCCTGGATCCGGACATACTGTTCCGTCCTCCACTACGTAACCGAGATTACTGAGTTTTCGTGTGGAAAAAGTGCACTTTCCTTCATTATAACTTACATTCCTTCCCCCGGCAGCTTCAATGAATTTTCTGAGATTTTCATCATGTTCTTCTTGAGTCATTCCACAAATGGTGACATCGTCCAGGTAGGCGAAGGTGCCAGAAAGTCCTTCCTCTTTGATGAGTGAATCAATAATTCTTTGAAAACACGCTACTCCGTTGGTGACCCCAAAAGGGATACGAGTAAATTGGTACAGTTTACCACACGCTTCAAAAGCAGTATATGGCTTATCCTCTTCCTTAAAGCCCCAACACTCCAAGATGTTATCAGTGGCCCAGGTTCCACTACAAAAGGGATAGTACTGGCACGTACCATTCCACCCTCCGTCTCACCTCTTCTTCCCCACTCCCAAGCGCAGCCGGCAGCATAGGTTCGCTTCCATCTCGACCGCGTATTTTTGCTGGTGTTCTACCCTTGTTCTATCCTAACAGCATGTGCTTTTTATAATTTGTGAGATAGAACTGCCTTCTTTAGGTTTTAATTGTCATAATGTCAATTTTACTCTAGCATACGTAAGTGGAGATGATACGAACTTGTGCTGCCGACTGTACCTGCACGATTGGTGGATACACGCCCCTTTCAAGGAGCACGTATCGACAAACGTGTCAATTACAATGAGGGTGTTAAGATTGGCTCGACAGACGCCCAAAAAGATATACAAGGACTTCCGTTTCCGATATAGACAATGTCCCATCCTCTTCACCTGAGACTAGCTTGCCTATCCAGCACGTTAGCTGCACCGCTTCAAGTGTCACTACGTCTACACACTCGAAGTTTTACAGTGTAGCCTCAGCAAACAGTTATCACAAACATAACAGTGGGCAAGACTATTTTAGCACACCATGCCGCCCTGTCAGACCCCCCTTCTCCTTGGGTTTATGATCAAGGTTCCCGAGAGACCACTCACCCTTCTCTGAATGGGGATTAGGGCAGGTACGACCCCGCATCATACCCACATCGTGTCCTTACCTACCTGACCTTCGAGGGGGTCACACTTAACGTAAACCATCTCCTTCAGAGATCTCTCTTTCTGCTTGCTTTAGCTACAGAGTATAGAGCTTCTCAGCTGGCAGCTCTTACCCGACACCCCTCATTCTCCTCATTAGATTTTAACTCAACCCTTTTAACGATTTCACCTTCACCCACATTTTTAGCAAAAATGAGCAAGCACATAGCAGAATTGGCCCCCTCGGGTTTCCGTCCTTCCAGCTGGAGGGAGGTATTCACCCACTCTGCCAAATTCATGCCTTTTTAAAAAATTTATGTCGATGCTACGAGAGAGGCTTCACTAGACCACTTATTCTATAACTCCAAGTCTGGTGTGCCTCTCTCTCCCAGATCAATCGCTCGCCTTCTCTGCCGAGTGATTAATAATGCAGACCCTGGACATGCCCCTAAAGCACACAGCGTTAGGGATATGGCTGCCTCACTCTCCTTCATTAGAACTCACTCGATGGAGAGGGTACAGGATTTGGGGGGATGGGCCTCTACTACCTCCAAGACGAGATATCTTTATCACTCGGTGAATCCCACTCAATGCGTAGCTCTAGCTACTCCCCCTGACCATACTATTACGTCACCACCTATCAGGGGACGTCATGGTAAGAAAAGGGGGGGGGGGGTAACCCGAGGGGTAAAGGTCAGGCCAGGTAGCTCACTATCACCTGTCATACCCATCCTGTAATTACTCACCACCATTTCTTCATCTTTTACATTTATGTATTTGTAAATAAACAAATATCTTGTATCTAACCTTGCATAGATCTTGTTTTTCTAGATACAGATAGTTCAATAAACATAATCTCGTCCTAACAAGTGTTTTACCCAACACTTGTTTAGACTTACGATTTAATACCTTGGTTGTGACACAACTGTTGGTTATCCTTTTATTCCTTAAAGGAGTTTCCCCACTCATAGTCGCAGGGGAGACTATATTCCCACATCGACTCTTCCTACGAGTGACCTTCACAACTACAACAACAACAAGTCTGGTGAGGGCGATCCTTCCAGTTAGGTTCCTCCAATTTCCTCCCGCCTCCTCTTCTCACGCATAGCATACAGCTGCGCTGGTTCACTATATACCAATAATAGTGAATTTGTAGTGGCTTTTAGCCACAAAATATCTCTTATTGGTATTAGGTGAACCAGCGCAGATTTTACCCTCCCTCCTCCCTTTTGGAACCTATTTCCTTTCTTTACGATACTTCTCATTTTTAGTGAACGAGGAAGGATCCTTGCCCTGCCACCAGGGGGTCATTAGTACCATAGGCCACCACTAGGTGTCACTACCAGCGCTAGCGCCGGGAATTTCGATTTCCGATGTCGTCACGGAACACATCAGGTAGCTTCTATACTAGATTAACCTAGGCTACCTTGATGATGTCTCTATAGCATACAGCTGCGCTGGTTCACCTAATACCAATAAGAGATATTTTGTGGCTAAAAGCCATTACAAATTCACTAATTTAGCACTCGCGGCTGACACCACAGGAGGGGATTCTGGTTTCATTTCATATTTCAGTTCACATTCATCGTTTTCATGGGCTGCACTTAGTAGACGGGGATATACAGCACCATTACCACTATAAGACTCTGAATCTTTCTGAGCAGACTCTAGAGCCCGTGCCTGGTCAAACATGGTAGCCAGATCGAGAGTCTTGTTTTCCAGTAAGCGCTGCCTGATCAGGGGAGACTGCAAGCCACTAATAAAAGCATCCCTGATGAACTCCTCACAATGCTGAATTGCATATATATATATATATATATATATATATATATATATATATATATATATATATATATATATATATATATATATATATATATATATATATAAAGGTAGATATTTATTATATAATATATATATACATATATATATATATATATAAGTATATGGAATTATATACAAATTAATTTATCGAGGTTAGATATTTATTATATATATAAAGTTATAAATATGGAATTATATCCAATCACTAATAATTTACGTCATCACCTCCAGTTAATTAAACACCTTTGTTATTATTGTTATTTGTTAATTTTTAATGCAGTTATTTACTTTGTTGTGATAAATTTGTTTTACAATAGAGATGCCAATAATGAAAACTAATGCTTTAATTGTTAATTAATACTGATAATCCAATATTTTGTTAATTTATAATTCCATTTCTGCCTTTCAGTTCAGTTGTGTTGATAAGTTAGTGATTATTATGTTTATATTCCTATGATAACTCTATACCTTTAAACATTATTTATATTTACTCCACTTAGAACACCATTACACAATATTGATAAATTGGGTTAATTAATATGATTGTATTAAATAATTATTATACGACTACAGTATAATACAATTGTTAAAACTCCATAACATAATTATATGAACTATATAATTACGGCGAGTATACATTACAAAATACAATATTATGGTTTATATAACCGATATTTGCAGCAATTACAGAAACATTATCATAATAAAACATGTATTGTTGTACATAAATTTCTCATAAATACTATGGTACTTAAATTAAAATCTTACATAATAATTATAACGTGATATAGAAATTAGAAGAGAAAATAAAAACTTTTCATTGAGCCTCCAGGGAAATGGGACGCTGACAGTACCGTACATAATACAACTTATTCACACAAATCCTTCATTTTCTCTTCTATATCACTTTGTATGTAAATTCTGAAAGCATCATCATGTTCACGAGAAATTTATGTACTGTTACATTTGTTTTATTCTAAAATTAATTGTGTAATTACTGTAAATATTTATTAATAATAAAAGGTTGTATAAACCATATAATTGTGTTTCCTGACTTATACTCGCCATAATTATGTGGTTTATTATCTTATCAAGTTTTGATAAATAGATAATAGTAGTACATTTACTGCTTAATACAATGGTGTAAACCAAAATTATCTATGTTGTGTAATTAGTGAGTTAAGTGTAGATATATAAATAATTTATCAAGGAGGTGAAGTGATCATAACAAAGTAAACACAATACTTTCGTCCTTCACGCTCACCGTCAGAAATATTCACCATTTTATTATCTAAACTTTATTATATGAATTATTGTTTCATTATGATATAATATAGTGTAAATTAATATTTCAAATGGACTTAAACTTATTAATTACTACTGCAGGAGACTGATAAGTTCATAGGAAGAGGTAGAAGGCCATCAATAATATACTGATATTTATTTATAATATATATAAATATAGGGCCTAATTTTATTGTATGGAAATACATTATTTATATTATTTTTGTTCAGTTTATTATATGGAAATAAATTATATATATATATATTATTAAATTATATATATTATTTTTGTTCAGTTACATCTAATGACCATAAATTATGAGGAGTAATCTAAGTTAAGTTATATTCATTTATAATACAGTATAGCCTATAGGGACTACTTTTATTATATGGAAATACATTATATATATTATTTTTGTTCAGTTACATCTAATGACCATAAATTATGAGGAGTAATTTAAGTTAAGTTATATTCATTTATAATACAGTATAGCCTATAGGGACTACTTTTATTATATGGAAATACATTATATATATTATTTTTGTTCAGTTTATTATATAGTGAAATATATTATATATATATTATTTTTGTTCAGTTACATCTAATTTTGACCATAATTTATGAGGAGTATATACAGCATACTGTATATTATTAGTAAATTTGTACAGTATATAGTGATTTTTATATTTTTGTTCATTAGATAATACATAAAGGAGTGTATATATATATATATATATATATATATATATATATATATATATATATATATATATATATATATATATATATATATATATATATATATATATAAGAACTGGGCTTCGCCCACCACAGCTGCTCCGTGGGTGCTTTTGCCTGCGGCGCTGCTCACTGCGCTCGCGGCTCATTTCGCTCAACCCCCCCCACTCGCAATTCACTTCGCTCGCCCCTCCACCCCCACACCCCCCCAATCAGATGTCACACCAGGTAGTGAAGATGTCAAGTAGTGAAGATGTGTTGAAGTGTCACAATTTATCATGGAGTGAACCAGGAGATTTTTTGGGAGTTGGGGATGGTTGCATTTTTAAAGATACATTGATATTTTATTTTATCTTATTTTAGTTAAAGGAATTCTGAACTTTAAATAATTATTACTGGGATATTTGTATATTGTATTGTAGTGAATGTTGTATAATTATATTGTAGTGAATGTTGTATAATTATATTGTAGTGAATGTTGTATAATTATATTATAGTGAATGTTGTATAATTATATTTACTTATTATTTACATAACCATTTATTATGTATTATTATAATGTATATATACCTATATAGTTGACTTAGTTCCTATTTAAACAAATTAATTTATACAGTAATCTATATAGGCCTAATCTTAACGTATAAAATACAGTATATGTATGAATCTTAAATTACTTAATACAATAAATATAAATTAGCCAACTACTGTACAAAGTATTTTTCAAAGATATTGCATATTACCGGTATCTAAAGTAATTATATAATGATATAATGTTTCTATGAACTAATTAATGATATAAAGTGATTATATAATGATATGTATAATAATATTTCCATGAACTGATTAATTAATAATATGTTATACAGTTTCTATAAGTAGTTCAATTTTAATGATATAATGTTTGCACGAACTGATTAATTAAAATTATGTTATAAAGTTTTTAAAAGTTCAATTCTAATGATATAATGTTTGCACGAACTGATTGATTAATAATATGTTATAAAGTTTCTATAGTAGTTTGTAAGGGAAAACTACCTTATTGGCTTAAGTATTCATCTAATGGGTTCATTATACCATCCAGTTCATTTTCATATTTTCTAGCTCATGCTGTATTGTTTGTCAGTCTGGACTCCAAACCAAGCCAACGTCATGGACTGCTTCCTTCAACAACGGACAGAGCAGACTGAGACTCCAGAGCTCTCACACCTCCACCTTCTCTGTCCTCCACCAGAGACTACTCTTCGGGTTGTCACGGTCACTGGGCCGTTTCCGTGTCACACCTATAATTTTTTTTTTTTATAGTGAGGAGGTCCCGGCACCAAGACGATCTACCCGTGTCAGGCGCCCTCCTACTCGTTTTGAGGCGTGCTAAGGCGGCCTCTCACTAAGGAAATAAGTGCAGAGTTTTTGTAAGAGGGGGTGAATGTGATGATAAACTACTTTCTGTAAACGCTTAACTATGTTGTTATGACAAACTACTCTGTGATCACTGGCTGTTGTATGTAAGTTTGGCAACACTGTTTAGGAGTTAACTTGAGAGTTGTCGGAGTTGGGGTGTTCCACTCCTCACTCATCGTCAGTTCTGACAGGTGTGTACTGTTTATAGACTTGGTGGTATTGTGGGTTTTATTACAATGTTGTGTTATGTGTTATTTTGTTATAATGTTATTGATATTCACGTGTTAAGGTTTGGTTTGTATCTTTACAGTACTATGATGTTTTATGTTGATTAAAGCCTACAAAATGGATTGAGGTGTATAACTTATTACATCATATACATTATATAATAACTATCTAACCTCGATAAATTGAGTTTAAAACTGACAAGTAAGAATAGCGAGGGTCAATTATAACTGGTGAAGCCTTTGGAACAATACTAAATAGACCTATAGGCTCATTAGTTAGGCCTACTACTAATTTCTTCCTGGCACGTTGTTGATCTATCCTATCCCTGTAAATCAATATCTGTGTTACAATCTCACTAACAAACATCCTCTGAGCCTCCCTAAATGGAACAGTCTCCATCTCATTTCTCTCTTTATGTTTCCAGGAAGGTAAAGCTCAATACACACAGCCATTTTATTGTACTGTATAGATGTTGTTTTAACTTAATAATGTGTAATTATTATGAAATAATGACAAGTACAGAGCCTCCTCTTTATGTGTGTGTCTGTAACCAAGTCTAAGATTGGTCTGACCCCGTGACCCAAGTACACCCTTTATATAGTATTTCATAACCAATCACAAGGCAAGGATTATTTACCCAATCATATGGTAGTATTTGAATATTTGAAGATACTCGCCTAACCAATCAGGTGGCAGTATTTGAACATTTAAAGGTTTGAAATCTTTCCTTCAACCAATCAGGTCACAGTATTTGAAATTCAAATATTCAAATTCTCTTGTTCAGCCAATCAGGTGACAGCATTAATTTGTATTGTATATTCTACACTAACATATTTATTCCCGTTTAAGCAATGCATGGCTACCATTAAAAAGTTAAAATAAAATATATGAACCAAATTAAAAACTTAGAAGAGTGAACTAAAACCTAATATTGATGTCACTATTAATTAACTAAAAGGTTCCTTCATACACACACACACACACACACACACTATTATTTATAAATATAATGGCAATATTTTTCATTATATTACGATTTACGAATAATATAGAGTTACATTATTAATTTACTGATATAAATGACATTCGAAATTAAAGTAAATAATACGTTGTTAATTTTATTGCAATGTTTACAACGGGACAGTGAACTGTTTTTTGTTTTGTTGTTGTTGTTGTCACATTACTTTTATTTATAACTCCATAATGTTAGATTAATTAATAAGTCTGCAGGTGTCTCCCCAAAAATGGTGTTTATGTTGTTTAATTAAACAGTATAGGAAATGTATAGAGTTATTACGGTAACAAGGAGACCAAACACCTTTGACAAGTTGACGTATTTAATTAATTACTGATTTTGAGTTAAAGTTATCTGATAATGAGAGAGATGAAGGGGTCATAAAGGAAAGCATTCTTAATGACAGTGACAAGAATGATAATTTAAAATTAAGATCGTTGACAAGAAGTAAAAATAAGATAAAAGGAAATTCAGAAAAAGCCAATACAAAAATGTTGCCTGTGTGTACTATGGATACACTTCATGCAGACAAAACTAATAGCTCAGTTAAAAAATTATCTTGTAAGAGTAAGATGAAATCAAAACGGGTTTCAACTTTTAAAGGATTTAATGCCAAGAAGAAAGAATGTCAGGATAACCTTGAAAAAGGCACTTCCAATTGCAAGGCACTTAATACTGCAACTGAAGGAAAGTACACCTGTGAGGCCTGCAATATGGTTTTTACTAGACATTCAAAACTGAGGTACCATATGGCTATGTGGTGTAAAAAGCAAAAGAAATCCGCAGAGGCTGTCAATGAAAATATATCTGAGAATTCTCAATCTCCAAACAGGAGCAGTTTGCAAGTTATTGTCAGGGAAGTTTCATTGAAAAGGGGAAAAAACTCTGATAGGGTTTTGCTTGAAGGTTCACTTTCTTGTAGTAAAAATATTTATGTTGATAATCATGTCAAGTCCTGTAATGAATCTGGTGATGCAAGTAAGACCGGAGGCACAGAGGGTACAAAATATCATGAATCTGGTGAAGAATTACCTCAAATTGAGACATTATTGGTTAAGGAGGAAAACCAGCCATCAGATAGTGTGAAATTAAAAACTAAAGACAATGCTTTCTATTGTAACATTTGCAGAAAGCACTTTTGCAAAGTCAATTCTTATAAAGTTCACATGGCCACTCACCTGAATGAGAGGCCATTCAAATGTGATAGGTGTCTTCAGACATTTAATCAGAAAGCACATCTAACAAGTCATTACAGGAGGCACACTGGAGAGCGTCCATATAAGTGCCCACATTGTTTCCAAGCCTTCACACAGCCACACAATCTCAAAAAGCACAGGAAAAAATGTAATTAGGAAACTAATTCCATAGTTTGATTAATTATGAGCAACTGATCAATGTGAGGCTGAGACATTTAAGGCTTAGATGTACAGTACAGTACTCTGTAATGGCAACAATCACCCAACCAGTCAAAGCAGCAATACTGTAGGACAGTATATAGTACACAATAATACTGAATATTTCAGTATATTCTCCCATTTTCATGGTGGACAAGGCAGTGACTATCAGTGTATACACCTTAGCCAATATGAAGTACTGTATATTATTTTGGGAAATGAAAACAGTCCCTCGAAGGAAAACATTGTTTAATGGTATGCATGGTTGTCAGTTATACTACCAAGATTAATTTTAATTTTGTATCAAATAAATAGAGTTGTACATTAAAAAAATTATCAGTTGCTAAGAATTCAGAGTCGAAGTCAATGCTGTATA
The DNA here is from genome assembly GCA_034508575.1 of Petrolisthes manimaculis. Lineage (NCBI taxonomy): Eukaryota > Metazoa > Arthropoda > Malacostraca > Decapoda > Porcellanidae > Petrolisthes > Petrolisthes manimaculis. The sequence goes on along the minus strand of JAWZYT010003948.1, from coordinate 192,990 downwards.
CTTTTTATAATGCCTAATCTAATACTGTATTATATGAAGCACTAGTGGATTGTAGCATTGAAGTACAAAATATGAGATATATCCTGTGTATATGTATCACCTTTATTAAGAGAAGATGAACATGTATTAGCAAAAGGATGTTGTGTTTTGGATATTGCATAGTGAGGTATTGCTTGTTGTGGTGTAGACAAGTACTTTGAGGGTTTAGGTGGATATTGGGACATGATCCACTTCATTTTCATTTTTTAACACTGCTTCTGTTTCCTTCCTGCTAACTGTCCCTCTTCTGTATCTCCAACTTCCTAATATATCTATATAGTGTCAACTGGAGACAATTGACCAACCTTATTGCTGATGAGGACACCTTTTTATTAGTAATAGGACGTAACTGAATATTTGTGATGAGACTTGTCTAAGCTATAATACTCTTTATATAAAGGAGTAGGCTACTGTATAATAATAATAATAATAATAATAATAATAATAATAATAATCGGTTTATTGAGTTGGCAGCCACAAGGCTGAAAATACACAAAGATACATGGACATAAAATATAATAGATGAATAATATAATGAGAAATATGATAGATGTACAAATGATGTATGAGGAGTTAAGATGACATGAGTTACTTGATGTTATTTTTGTTAATTATATTTACAATGGAAGGTATAGGACTGTGTTTGTAGCGGTCTGTTCGTGCCCTTATCGGTGTGAGGATGTTGGAGTGTCGTGTGGCTCGTCGTGGTGGTGGTGGTGGGAGGAGGTGGAGGGGGGGAAGCATCTCACGGTGTCTGGAGTGGTTCAGCAGTTGTTCGCTGAAACCCTTTAATATATTAAGGTGTACACTTTCTAGGGAGGTTATTTGAAGGGTGTTTAGGGCTTCCTTGTAGGTGGTGTAACGGTTGCCCAGTATGATACGGCAGGCTCTTTTCTGTATCCTCTCAAGTTGTTTTTTCTGCGTGATATTAATGGCTTGAGTCCAACTTGGGGCGGCATATGTAAGTTTGGGAAGAACAAACATTTGATAAATACCCCTCAGTTCACACTCTGGTGTGCCAAGGGATTTGAGCCTTCTTATCATGTAGAGGCGATAAGAGGCTGACTGGGTGATGGTGGTGATATGCTGCTTCCAGTCTAGTTTGTTGTCTATTATAATCCCCCAGCTGGCAGGAGTTTGGTTGCCTCTACAACCTGGAGTGGGTGACCTCCTAGAGTGACTGCAGGTGGTGGTATAGGTGTGGTGGATGTGTGGAAATGCATCACTACTGTCTTGTTGAGGTTGATGGTCACATTATTAGCCTCGGTCCACGACTGAAGGTTATTTAGTTGTTGTTGGAGGTGGTGGTATATAGCTGGGTTGTGTGTTATCCACCACAACACCTACAGTGGAGTCATCCACATATTTCCAACGGTGTGGTGTGTCAGTCAGGGCATCGTTTATGAGGATGAGAAAACACAATGGGCCGACTGAGGTCCCTTGTGGGACACCAGACTTAATCTTCTGAGGTCCTGAAACAGCACCCTGGTATCTGATCACCTGCTGCCTGCCTACCAGGAAATCTGACAACCAGGCTACCAGACCTGGATCCATCCCAATACTCAGTGCTTTATTAATTATTACATTATGATCTACTAAGTCAAAAGCTTTTTTGAAGTCAATAAATGCCAATGCAACTGAGGTTTTTCTAATTTCGATATTTTTATATATGAAATCTAGGAGGCTAATGAGACAGTGTGTGGTGGATGATGATTTCATATTGCCAAATTGTTGGTGATCGATGGCATTTGCAATGCTGGCTGAGGCCCAGTTGAAGACAAAGCTTTCACACAGCAGACTAGGGAGGGGTGTTATTGCAATTGGTCTTAGTTGATCGAATGACTGGGGGTTGGAAACTTTAGGTATTGGTGTTATATATGCTGTTTTCCAGTCTGAAGGAACTTTACATTGGCTTAGGGATGCATTGATTATGGAACAAAGGGGGGTGGCAAGTTCAACAGCAAATTCTTTATATAATTTCATGGGTAGGTCAAGAGGGGTGGTGGAACGTTTGAGTTTAAAGCTTGAAAGCTTATAGGCAACCTCATGTGGATGTACTCTTGGTGACTGGTGGGAGGGGAGGTAGGCAGGTATAGTTGGGATGGGTTGAGCTCAGGTAGTCTTTGACAGATAGTGGCAAAGTGGTCATTAATCAGGTTTACTGAGAAGGGGGCTGAGGTGTGATTTCCCATACCACATACATCCTTGACCTTCCTATACCACTGGCTGATGTTTGTCTGTTTCAGTTGTTGTAGTTTGTTTGGATAATGCCTGAGTTTAGCCATCTTTATCTCTCTGATGACTTTGTTTCGCAGTTGATTGAATCTCTCCTTGTTGGTGTAGAAGGCTCTCCTCCTTTGTTCTATGAGGCGTTTGATTCTGGGGGTCATCCAAGGCATGTTACACTGGTGGATTGTCATCATCTTTTCAGGGAAAAAGTAGTGATAGGCTTGTGTTATGGTGTCTAAATAGTTTATCCACTTGGTGTTTACATCACTGACAGTTAATGGATAACGTACCAACCATTGACCAAACTGCCTCATTAATGAGTCTGGTGTAGGCCTATACTTCCTGGAGGTGGATGGTTCAGGGTGAGGGATGGTGGTGGATGGGGCCCACAGAATGGAGAGGTGGTTGCTCATCCCCACGGGTGGAAGTGGCTGCGGGGGGAGATACTGACCTGATATGTCAGTGATAATCTTGTCTAGGACACTTTGATTGTGGGTCGGGAAGTCAACAATCTGGGTGAGGGACAGTTCGTCTTCAAATACGGTGGTATCAATTTCGTTGAAGTCCCCACAGATAACAATTTTTGCTGACTGATACCTGGTCCGTAATATGTCACTGGTGTTGATGACGTGTTCAATCAATACTGCATGAGTCGGTGCACGTGGTGGATGATAGACCAGGCAATAAATAATGGAGGCTGTGAGTCGAGGGTGCTAGTGATGACAGTATAGCCTACAACTGCTACTCACTAATGGATATATTTCCTGTGAACATCCAGAATAATGGGGATTGACAAACAGACTGATGGAGGTTATACGCAGCTGTGACCGTAGAATGCTGAGATACATGGCAGGAATAAAGTGGCAAGATGGGAGGTCTAGCTGTGAAGTGGCAGAGATGTGTGGGGTTGAAGACCTTTCTGTTAGGTTGAGGCAGAGAAGACTGAGATGGTTTGGACATGTGAGAAGAGCAGAGGGGGGGGGGGTGTTGAGTGAGGTGGAGGAGGTGAGAGTTAGGTTGAGGCAGAGATGGTTTGGACATGTGAGAAGAGCAGAGGGGGGGGGGTGTTGAGTGAGGTGGAGGAGGTGAGAGTTAGGTTGAGGCAGAGATGGTTTGGACATGTGAGAAGAGCGGAGGGAGGTGTGTTGAGTGAGGTGGAGCAGGTGAGAGTCGAGGGCCGGCGACCGGTGGGAAGGCCCAAGAAAAAGTGGAGGTGTGTAATGGAAGATATGAATTTAATGGGAATAGAAGAACATATGGTACAAGATAGACAGATGTGGAGAACAGTCATCGCCCGTCCAACCCCATCCTAAATGGGAAAATATTCAATACTCTTTTAGAAACTTTTAAATACTGTACTTAACGATATGTAGGCATAAATAATGAAAGGAACCTAATGTAGATAAATCAGCTGTAAACATATGACGACGACGACGACTCACGTCTACTCTTCACGTTGTACAGTGTACAGTATTTAATTTATTTGATTTCAAGTCACAATCTGTCACTACACATATATATACAGGCATTTTGAAAAATATATAATATAGCATACACTGGCTGAGTTTGAATTGTGTACTCACTCTGGCAGCAGTGATAACAAGTCGCAGTAGTTCTAGGTAATGACACAAGTAATCTGTTACATTATATTTAAGTACTAGCTTGGCATTGCACAAATTGTAAATCACTTGCTCAGTAATATTAGTAAGAAATTTACCTGGTAAAATAGTGGTATACAGCCTTTCTTGAATATAGAAATTGACTAAAAGCCTACAGAAAACGTCAGCTAGGTACGTCTTGCATCTGGCAAAAATTGTCCAGCCTTTGTATTGTGAATTTCGGTACTCCAATCAATCTCGGTCGGCAATTTCGGTGTAATGGAAATTCGGATACCATTTTGTCAATATTTTATACATATTAGTCAATGACATTTATGCATCAACTGGAATTTCAGTTCCAAGAAATGAACACAAAATAAAATTGTTTGAACACAAAATAAAATTATTTATGACCATTTCGATGACTATGCATTTGACTTTATTAATCTTTATAAACCACCTTATTGCAGTAAGTCTCACTTTGGAATATAGTTTAATTATCTATCAAAATATTAAAGAGGTAAATAGACTTCAATTGCTTATATTTACTACAGGAAGCATTTTATATCGACAGCACTGGGTTCTTGTCGATACCCGTATACTTGACGAATTAATTCATCGGGCGAATCTTGCAACTTTTTGGTAGTTTGTGGACGGAGGAATTGAAAATTTACATAAAATGGAACAATGCTGTACTTTAATGCATCACATTATTACTGTACTGTATACAGTACATATACATGTAGTTAGTTTTTCATCATTTTAAGTGCACAATACAAAAGTCACAAGAAGGACTATCAAGTGTTGTTACAAAAAATACAGGAAGTGTATGAACTAAAACAGCTGGAGTGCTAATATAATTGAATTTATTATTTATAAAGTTGTCTATTGGTAACATGCAAATACTTTTTTTTAATACAGAAGTAATACAGGTTAGATCTGGATAATGTCTTAAATATATCGCCACATATACATGGTACTGTAATGTATATCTGATGAGATGACACTAAAACGTCAATGACCTATAGATATGTACAGCATCTCTTGTAGATGATGACTACTACTGTAAATATATTCTCAGCTTCTGAGTACCAAACAATCACATTGGATTTATAAAATACTGAACAGAAAAGACAACTTTAGTAGGTTTCACTTGGCCGATCTGCACAGGTACTGAAGGCTTTACAGTACATTTACTGGTTACACTAATTTGACCAGCAAAAGGTTGAGACAAAGATGGCTCCCCTCAAATTAAAATAATGATCATATTTAAGGGCTCCTCACTGAATAAATAATGTTAATCTTAAAACATAATGAAAGCATTTTTCAAGTAAAATATAAAATAATTCTATACTTTTAAAGCATGGAGGGATTAGTAATGACTTGAAGTCAAAGGCTATAATATTATGTAGTTCATGGTTCACAAGTCATAATATCATAAAAGCCTCTTTCACATGAGGCAAAAGATGGAGGGCAGACAGTGTTACCAATTTTGTGAGTGGGTGGCGAGCATGAGTGGCCGATGGCTGCCGGGGACTGTTTGATCTGGTAAAAAGCGAGAGAATTCTACTCGGTTGTCTGTGCCCACCATCTTTCTGCCTTTCGTGTGGGAGAGGCTCAAGAGTGAATTATGAAGGGTAGAAGTGTGCACACAGTGGTTAGCACGATTGCCTTTCAAACCGAGAGGTCTTGGGATTTGTCTCCCAGGTGGGACAGAGATGGATGGACAGTCCCCTCAGCACCCATTGCCCCTGTGAGCAAAAGTAAAATTGTGTGGGTTGTGAAAGCTCTGTCCAGACTTCTATACAAAGAAAGTCAAACAGCTAATCTACAGGTTCTTATAAAGTTGATTGGGGTCTAAGCTGCTAATTACTAATAGATTTAAGCAATAGTGAAGATGTATGGGTTGTAATGGGGAATTTTCTAAACTCGTGGTTGCCACCAGGTGGCATCACAATCGATGGTTCATCGCCCACACAAGCAAAATAAAATATTCCTTCAGTCATTCTATACACAAACAAAAATGCATCGAGCTTAAATGATACATATTTCTACACAATTCTTCCTAAGTAGTAAAACACAGGTAAAATAGTACTATTCGTGATCAAAAGGAGTTAAGTTGATTTTCTGGTGAAATTGGCATTCCGATTATTTTGGCCATCTCGGGATTACCAAACAGGTACACCATTGATTGGAAACATAGTAAATGAAAATACAATAAACATAAAAAGAACATGCAGGTAATAGTTAAAACTCCGAATTACATAGATCAACTTCCTGCTTTATTGAAATACATATTTCAATTGAGAATAGGCAACTCGAATGTGCTGGCGAATTAGTCGAATCGTGGAGGGAATCAAAACAAAACAAACGTGTTTATCCGACTGGCGCTCGCTTTGGTTATTGTTACGTGGTTGGTTTGGTTCTTTTATAAGAACAATGGACTACGGTGCCTGGACGTTGTAACAGCTGAAGGAGGAGTGAGAACTCTCAGCTAGACGCCAGACAGGCTCTCAGCTGATGTTTGTTTTGGTTCGAGTCTCGCTCGGCTAATTTTGCCTTGTCGCTCACTGGGTGAAGGAGATACTAATATCTCCACAAACATAACTCTATCTATATATTACCATGTTACTGGGTATGTTACGTCATAATATGTAGTACAGTCTTAATCATATTTATTTGTATTGTCCAAATAAATAGATTTTAGCCTTGGCATATGCCTTACTTTAAATATCGATAGCAGAAGGTCGACAATCACGAAATAAAAATATATAATTTAACCAACTTATCTCAAAATTATCCATACAGGTTATTAAAAAGTCGATGCATTATTCCAAAAGTATCATAATGATCAAGATTCTATGCATTTGTATGCTGATGGGATTTTAAAAACCAATATTTTAGCTCATGTCGCATGAACTGACTGCACAGCAGAGACATCTAGCGGATTAGTTCCAGAAATTCCCCATTACATTTGATTTAAACAATGGTGAATATGTATGGGTGGTGATGGACCCACCCAAAGAGACATTAAATTATGGGGTCGATTCCACAGTGGCTTTAGTTTATGATCCTCCCCAACCACACTTGTCAGTCATACAAACTCGGTATCCTTATCCACAAAATCTGTCCGGTAGTTTCATTATTACTATAGTTTCAGTTGGTGAGAAGAGTGACAGTTGACTTGGGTGCTATATTAAGTCTGTTTGTGGTGAACCAAGCATTATGTGTGTTGAGGTAGGGTTGGAGGATTCGAGTGGCTGTGTCTGCATATGTGTGTGTAGAAGTGAGTGTTATGTAATCTGCGTAGGAAGTTACGCATACTGTATTTGTGTTGCCTGGGGTGGTGGTAGGTTGAAAAGAATATGTGATAGTACAAATCATCGGGGGACACCGGTGGTGAAATTTTAACCAGCAAATGTAACAAAGGCTACTCTTCCTCCCGTGGGATGACATCGAATGCTTTGCTGATGTCCAATGTTACAAGGAGTGTTCTGTGTGGGGGTCTATCTGAGTTGATGTGACCATAGAGTCTGTGTGAGGTCTTGAGAAAAGTGTTTGTTGAGTGTAGTGGTCTGAAATCATGTTGTGAGAATGCAAGGGGAATGTGTGGTGTGATTAGACTAATGATGAGGCACTCAGTTACTTTGGAGGGGGTGCAATGGAGGGTAATGGGGTGGTGAGATGAAGGTAGTGTGGGACCTTTGTTGGATATAGTGATGATATTTCCATGCTTCCAGAAGGTGGCTAGCATGTGAGAAATGCTGGATGAGGGTGTTTAGTTTTTGTGCTGTGTAGAGTTTGCTGGTGTTTGTTTTATGGTCAAGTGTGTTGACAAACCTTTGATAATTTAGTGTTTTCTGTTCTTTAATTTTGCTGTTGATTTATGTATTTGGTGTATAATGTGTTGTGCGAGAGGAGTTGGGGATGTGTGTTTAAAGTGTGTCTCGTCTGATGAGGTCTTGAATTTCTGGTGTAAAGTTGGGGTTATGTTTTCTTCTGTTGCCTCAAATGATGTGCTGTTTGTCTGTGTTTTGTATATATTATACTGTAATCATATTGAATTTTTGTACAGCAGTGTTCATGTTTATGATGGGTGTACTGTTCTGTTCAGTGTTTCAAAGTGTTGTTCTGTTACAGTAGTGAAGGCTTCTCAGTTGGCTCTTTTGTAGTTAGTGTATGTGTGTCTGTGGCCAATTGAGGTGATTCTTGTTTTTGTGGTGATTATGATTGGGAAGTGGTCAGAACCCACCCTCCATGATGTTCTGGGGGCAAGGTTGGGGGAGCAGAAAGTGATGATGGTTGGATCAAGTGATATTAGGTGCTGCAACAGCGAGGTCATTTGGTGCCTGAGGAAGAAGGTGATTAAGATGTGTAAAGATGATGATCGTGAGATAGTTGAGAGAGTGAAGTTTAACATCCTAAAATGGTATCGACACATGGAAAGAATGCATGATGTGGAATTATGTATTAAAGTTATTAAAAATTCAATGGCCTGGTGTGAGAGGGGGACCACAAGTCAGACAAATGAACTGGGTGAATGAGTATAATGGAAAGAGGATTATGAGTGGAAGGATATGGCTGAATCAAGCAAGGGAGTGATGGAGAACTTTTGCCATGGTCACCCACTTAGAGGGGAGGTGGGAGTTCTGAAGGAAATGTGGCATCAGAGGTATCATCATCAATAAACCATTTCCCTTTTTTCAAGGGAATTTTTTACTTCTGAAATGGCTAATGACTGATGATTTTATCTTGCTAGGGAAAATTATTTACTCCTCCAAACTGTACAGAAAACAAATTACAACAATAAAGTACCTCAGTTTAGATCTGTTTTGCGGTAAAATTTGGAGGTAGCAGTTGTTCCCAATTCCCTAACAACATTTTATCTCATTAACCACCAGAACTCTCACCAGTTTCTTCAAGATCAATGGTAGGAGGTGTCTTGGAATGAGGGTGGAGGTTCTGCATCTCCACAAGAGAGGTCAACAGGTTAAAGCTATTTTTCTGCAGCAACCTCAGGTTATCCTCCTTGGATCCACCAAAGTGCTCTTGAAAAACCTGTGCACAGAAATTACACAATGAGAGGTTACTGTTTTATGATACAATTTCTACATAGCCTTATGGATAACTGGCCAGTCTATGACTAGATATCATTGTAGATGAACAGTTCAAGCGACACAATAGCAACACATGGAAGGAATAATAATACGATGAGAACTAGCATCAAGCTCAGGTACAACTATTTGGAACTAAAATAAGTATGGAAATAATTATACAAACAGTGGTTTTCTATCCCATCTAAAAAGTGAGAAGCACAAAACATTTGGAATAATACCTGTGAAAACAGTAGAAAGAATCAACATAATGTAAGATTACCACTACTGTATGGTACAGTACTATGATGATAGAAGAAAAATACACACACAGACAGGTAAAAGAACAAAGTTTTATACAATTGAAGAGGCAAGGACATAATGTACTGTACATAACATATGAAAGATAAAATATACAGGTACTGTAAATTAAAATGAAAATGTAGACATGTGGGGAGGGGTCCATCACAAAAGGCAAGGTAAACACAATAAAAATACTATGGTTACACCCTCTGTGCAATACAAAATGACACCATGAATGAAGCTTTTTGATAGCCTTCTTGCATTGGTATCCCTGCGTAAGTATGTTGAGTCCGCATCTGTTATAAAAAACCTTCATTCGTGGTGTCATTTTGTATCGCACAGAGGGTGTAACCATAGTTTTTTTGTTGTGTGTACAAATACTGTAGGTATAAAGATCATAACAATGAGGCATTTAGGCCTATGCAGAGGCAAAGACACTTGTGAGGGTGTAGGGTGATCTAAGTGAGAGTTTGTAGTGTAAAGCTGAGACGGCTGTGTATCCTGTCACCATGGCTATATATATATACCATATATATACTGAATATATATGGATGATTGGATGAGCGAGATGAAGGCCAAAGTGGATGGCCTGGGGGTAAAGCTGACATTGAATGGAGTCAATTGGTCCATGGTGGCAAGCTTATTTGCAGATGACACTGATGATGGCTGAGAGTGAAAGGGAGTTACAGAGGGTGGTAGATGAGTTTCAGTCCATGTGTAAACAAATGAAACTGAAGGTGAATGAGGGTAAAAGTAAGTGATGGTATTTGAGAGAGCAGAAACTGAAGTGATTGACTTTGCCACACCTTACGGAGTTGGAGTATCAACTGGGTCTAAATGTGAGATAACACTTGGGGGTGAGATGATGGAGGAAGTGAAGGAGTTTAAGTACTTGGGAATAGTTCTGTGAAAACATGGAAGTATGGAAGGAAAAATTAGGGGTAAACAGGTTATATTATCACTGGGGAGGATTATGCAGGGTAGAAGTATAAGTATGGAAGTGAAAAAGGGCCTAAGAAACAGTATAATCCAGCCAACACTGACATATGCATCAGAGACATAGACATGGAGTAGGGCTCATCAGTCTAGAATAAGTGTTGTGGAAATGAGTTACTTGAGAGGAACATGTGGTCTGACCAGGTGGGATGGAGAAAGTAATGCAAGTGCGTATGAGAGATGTGGTATGAGCGAAAGGCAATAGGACCGTTCGCATTAAGAAAAAAGCTGCTACATACCACCAGATTTTTTTATTTAGTTTAAATAAAAGGGACAATGCAAATTAGCTCACCTCAGGCCCCCTATTATGATATTATACAGTACTAACAACATCACTTTTATTTACTTAAGAATACTGTATAAGCGTGCCTATCAATGACCTCACATAATAATTTGTGATGTTTTTTATGTTGGTTGTATAAGGCCCAGCTTGAAGATTTATTGGTTTTACATACGTATTGAAGTATTATATTAACTATTTTTATATATAAATGCCCTCATGAGTCAATAGCAAAGTGATTAATATGAAAATAAAGCATTTTTTGTCTAGGGGAGTACCAGCATATAGAACGTTGACTCAGTGAAGAGAGGTTTCAATTCATATATGTAGAAATATTTAACTATCTTGAAGGCAAATATTCATTGATATTAGGATAAAATATTTTTGTTTACAAGTAGTTTGTGTATATGTGCTTGTATAAAAATATTCCAACCACCATAACCATCGCGAGGAATGTATATATTTTGTATAGGGTAACAAATGATAATTATGATTAAGAAGCTATATTAGTATTAGTATTTATACGAACACACACCATAGTAGTTTCGTGGATATCACTATGAAGTCAAATGAGCCAGTTTATCAGCCGTGTAATGAAACAGAATAATTTACTGTTGGTTTCTTGCCAGTTTAATGGCTGAAAATGCTTAGTCCCGTACTCACTGCTGATCTCGAGGCTGGCTGGCGTATGAATGAATATCAACAAACATCAGATCTAGTCTTGTACCTTCATCTCCATCTTGTATTGAAACTTTTTTGTCGATTGTAATAAATCACACGAGGGCAAAACATTCCCAGTAGAAATAGTGACCACATCCACCAAGCCGAAGCCACGAGTTCACATCATACATCACTTGGTTGCTGTGTTTGTTATTGTTTTGATTTGTTAAGCATGTCATACTGCAGGCAGCAAGTATCTGCTGATTGATTGATGGATATTAGGCGCCGCAACATCGAGGTCCTATAGTGCCAGAAAAATGTGATAGAGAGGTGTGACAGCAAGCAGGAAGGAAATAAAAAGAAAAGCGGGACAGTTGAAGAACTGAAAGATGGGAACCATTTAGTCTGGTCTCTCACTGGCGACCTTCCTAGCATGGGAAGCCCTCTCTCCCCGAAATCGGAGCAGAGCAGGGGCCGGAGCCCCCTCTAGTCTAGCTCGCCAGGTCACAGAGACACACAAGACCCCCCACCACGCCAAGGCGGGTCCCGTTAGGGGGGAAGTATCTGCTGAAATAATTTCTTTTTCTATTATTACCTTTGTTGGTGGTCACTTGGAATATTACATTAAAAATCAAGAAATATTCACATGTATATATAAAATCGATGAATGTTTATCCATTGAGGCACACACACCAAAATTGGCACAACACATTAAAACATCACAAACTATCTATTAATTGCTAGCTCATTAATATGCACTCTAAGATGCTTACTGGAATATTAAAATAATTATAAATACATTATTAATACATAACGAAGAAGGGTCTATATGCAGATATTTCGATGTCCCAAATATAAAATTAAAAATTAAAAAATCTGGAGGTATGTGGTGTCAACTCCTAGATCCACGCTTAATGCGAACGGTCCTATTGGTATTGAGTGTGGGATGGTTGAGAGGGTGAAGCATAATACATTGAGGAGGTCTGGACATGTGAAGAGAATACAAGGTGAGAAGTTTGTAAAGAAGGTGTATGGAAGTGAAGTTGTGGGTCCTTGTGTGAGAGGCAGACCTCTGGTTAGATGGCAGAACAGAGTGGAAGAGTATGTAAGGGAGAGAAACATGAGGGGCAGAGTTGGGTTTGACCAAGTAAGGAGGGAGTGTTGGAACAGGGATATCTGGAGACACTTCTGTCGTGACCACCCCCTTGGGAGAAGTTCCCGGAAAGAACAAGGTGTCGGAGCTATAGATAGATAGATAGATAGAACAATGAAATATAGACAATATCATGAATACAAGCACAATATAATGTGTTTGTATTCATGATATTGTCTATTCTTTCATTGTTATAAAGCAAGTGACACTCTAGCAATTACCCGAGGTACGAATATAGAACACTTATGATTTTGGTTTGGCGTCTAGCTATGGTTTCTTTCTCAGCAATTTCTCTGGCATCAAAAGAGAACTAGGAGGATGAAGAACCAAGACTAAAAAGTACCCTATGCATATCACATACCCATATGTGATGGGTAAAGTAAATTCTGTGTTTTTTCAGTTTGCAATTATTGTTTTAATACATTCCCAAGTCTCACCTGTAAAACAGCTCGAAGACATGTTTCTCCCTCTGGTTTCAGTACCTCTGTGCTGGATGAAGAAGCAGACGAGATGTCTGATGCCTGGGTGTTGTTAGTGTTAATGTGATGCTCTTCTGTTTTCTCCATTTCTTCTTGTAGCAGTGGACATACAGTTAAACCTCGTTATTTCGGACTATTAGGGGGGGAGAGGGTGTCCGTTTTTGCGGTTTGACCGTTATAGCGACGAATTTTTACGAGGGGTACAAAAAAAAAAAAAAAGTGTATGTACAAAAATTACCACAAAATATAGATACAGTTGACTCTCGAATAACACAATTTTGAGTAATGACTGAAATGAATGTGGGACATCCGTGGTGGTGGAGGTGGTAGGGGGGAGGGTAGGGGGAAGAGGGGAGATAGTGTGTGATATCGTTTGTTTACTTTTATCAACCACACACTCTGGTGTTTCCTTCTCCTTTCTCTGTTCGAGAAAAACCTTCCTTCTTGATATGGAAGGATATGACCTTCTGTTTTGTAAATGCACCACCTGACATGAAGCTGGTGGTTAACTCGTAAATTACTAAAAATGAGTGAGTCAAACACAAGGTGACAACGCATGTTAGGCCTATAATTCCCTTGACCTTGGGCTAGGGTGAATGGAGACTGAGGGTAGGGGGGGGGAAGGAGTGAGGGAGAAGTGGTGGCAACACACACCCACGCTTCGCAGACGACAGTGATATCATTTCGTGACATGTTCATAATGATTTCACTCATTTTGTATAAGAACTCCTCGGATTTATTCGCGAGTCAACTGTATATATACATAAATAGGTATGTAATGATGTGTAAATAATATACCTACTGTATAATGTAAACAATATAATAGAAAAAAATAGAGAAACCAAAATTCAGAAAAAAAACATCCAGCTGATTGTGTCCGTTATAACAGAAATCAGTTATAACGGGGTCCGAAATAACGAGGTTTAACTGTATCTCCTCTACTTTACTTTCTCCTTCCAGCATCTTTGCTTCAAGTCGTCTGTCTTGTGGTTTTCCATTTCTATCTTGTACTTCTTGTTCCTCTACATTTATTTTCCTAAGTACTGGCTTTTCTTTGCTTTGATTTTTATGAGTATCACAGTCAGATTTCATTTGTGGTTTCGTACAAAATAATGACTGAACTGAATCACTAATTATCCCTTTTTTCTTGGTGACTGGTAAAGGAGTTGCTTCAACAAATGATATTGAACTGATGGATTCTGACCCAGTAGGTAATGAAGATGAAGAAGTAATATCCATAACAGAGGAGGAGCTGTTAGGATCACATGAGGACTCGGATGTAGCTGCACTTAATGCTGCTACTTTATTGCAATTTAGCTTATCTGAGGAAACTTTCTTATTTGGTGATATGTTGGTATCAAGTCCTTCCTGATTCTGATCTATAGTACATGTAGATGTGGCATCAAACTCTTTACATTCTTCTTCTACATGCACAAAGCACTCTCGTTTTTCTAAACTATGAGGAAGAGAAGTTTTACAATAATCTACTGTTAACAAAACCGATGCTTGTGTTTTACCTACAGATGTCTTACAATACTCAATATCAGTGTTTGAACTTTCACCCAAAGAACAAACATCCACATATTCTTTGATTGTGTTCATCCTCGGGTGGGAACTCCATCTACAATTCTTTCTGCTAGTGCTGGCAACACATGAGCCCTGTCTTTCTGGCTCGATATTTCTCAAAGCTCGACTCAGCTTTGTGATGGAGGTTTTCCGTCTCTGTAACATGCAAGATAGTTAGAATTGCAATAATAATTATATCATACATATTGTACAGTACACACACTCTCACAGACATCAATTTTTTGCCCATCTGGGTCAGAGCTAGAGATTTGTAGCAGATGCATTCTGGTTGACACTTCACAGACCACTCAAACTATCACTAGGTCACACACATGACTGTACAGTAGGCTACAGTATAACCAATGAACCCGAGCTGACTCCAACTGCCATGTGTATTTATCTTGCTCTTAGTGTATATACTTCAGTTAAAATTTTGCTCTATAAAGTACAGTACTGAGTGGAAGGGAGCCTACTAGGAGAACATAATGAGAGGGAGGGTAGAAGGGGAATAGAAGGAGGAGGAGGAGAGACCAGTTCTCTTTGCACATAAATGTAATACTGTACAGTACTGTATTAAGAATGAATAAATTTTGTCCAATTTGAATAATTAATAACAATATTAAAAGAATCTGAATACCAACCTATTGTCAGTAAATGGCTAGAAGTAAGTGAAGGGAAGGGAAGGTGAGGTGAGGAACATAGGATACCATACAACTAGACATTGAGTCTGTAATACCAGATGAAATCTGGGCTAACCAAATTGAGGTGCATAAGAATACCGTACCATTGCATATTGGCCAATAGTACATAATATGCTATAGACAAAAGTGTGATCAGTAAGCACTCTAGAGGCTAATAAGAGGCCTGAGAATAGAATATAACAGAGAAATAGCCCTGTTGGTTACCAGGTATTGATGAAAAACTCCAAGAAGATAAAAGTGAGTGAAAGATTGCACTGCAAAGTGAGTATAATGTTATTTAAGTAGGACATAGTACCAATTCACAATGTTGGCCTCTTTATTAATAGAACTATGTCATTTACCTTTTTCATAGTCTATGCCCCAATCCACTAACTATACATTGCAAATGTTGTTGGTGTGAAAGATTGCATGGGTGAGTGGTTGTGGTTTTGCTTACTTCATGAATCATCCTGGGAAAAACAGAAGTTGATGGCATGTATTCATTGCCCTATTCATGGATCCTTAATGAGATGTAAAGTATATCTGACAGTTTCATACATAAACCTCACTTGCTAATTACTAAGTTGAGCAAGTAGAAAGTGCAAGTGAAATATGAGTAAATATGTCCACATCTGGTTACCACTCAAAATTTCATTCAGTCACATTCCACTTTACATTGGCACTGGAGTCTTAGTGATCCATTGATAACAATTCCAGGGTTTACTACAAAAGACTGAAAGATATTGCTATATACACTCATATTTTTCTTGCACTTTTTACTTGCTCAACTGTACAATGTCTGTTTTTCCCTAACAACTTTAATCATTACGGTAGTAAGAATACTCATCATTTTGGGCACAGGAACTCTTACTTGTCTCTTTCTGATCCTCCTTGGTTGGTCAGTCAGAGGAAGTAATTCTGTCTCTGTACAAGACGAAATATCTTGCTTACATGGCGACTGTACATGACTGTGTGAATCACTAGTGCTAACAATGCTTGTACTGTTTTGGCTGTTTTTCTTACATATGCTATTTAAATAATCAATTTTCTTCCCTTGATCAAGCTGACAGGGGGTTTTAAGTGTCAAATTTATGGATTTGCTTTTCTTCTCTTGATTCTGCTGGCTTTCAGTTTCATGTATCGAGGTATTACTTGCAGCTTCAATTTTCTCTCCTTGGGCCTGTTGAATGTTCTTTTCTTCTGTATCTTTATCAATTACGATGCTTGTCTCAAGGTTGTGTTGGCTGTTAATTTCCTGTATAGAATTCACAGTTTCATGACTTTTCCCTTGATCCTGTTTACTTCTATCTTCAGAAATATTACTCAAAGATTTTATTTTCTTCCCTTGATTCTGTTGCTCATAGTCCTCTGGAAGATCTTTCCTCTTCTTTGAGGTACCTGGAGGTGATTGGATTACTTCTAAAATTACACATTCATCATCTCCATCTCCTGGTTCTGGACATAAACATCCACTCCCCAATAACGCATCAGCTAAAGGTACTAATTCTGGTTCTTGTCTGTCAAGTAAAATGTTATCTGAAGTTACATCTTTAGTCTTTCTTTGTTTTCTAGGTCTCTTTTTATGCAAGATGTCACTTCTAATAGTCCCAGGTTGATTAGCCGGTTTCTGTTTGTTTAGTGATGTGCAAGCTTCAATGTGCTCCACTATCTGACATGGTCCTTCATCCTTCCTATTTTGCATTGTAACCTTCCTCTTCCTTTTCCGTCTTTTTTTCTTTGAAGGACCAGCAACTCCTACAATTTCTTCATTAACTACCACACTTTGAATTTCATTATTTTTATCATTTTTACCTGGTGGATGCACAACCTTCCTTGCATCCTCTAGTTCTGTGACCCTCCTTTCATTTTCAAGCTGCCACACTCTACTCTGATCCTCGGGGTTCTTTTCTCGCCTTTGATCCTCAGGGTACTTTTTTCTTCTTTGATCCTTGGAGTAATTTCCCCTCCTTTGATCTTCAGGGTGCTTTTCCCTCCTTTCATCCTCAAGTTCTCTTTCAGCTTGTTTCATTATATCATCAATTGCTGTAAGGGTTGCTACTGACAATTGAGAATCCATTGTACAGTATTTTCTTTTTTGTGTGTGTGGCTGGGACCTTTTGGAATTTGGAACACTTTGCCTTCCTTTGACATTTTCTTTATGCATATAGTACTTGGCTTCCCTTCTTTATAAGCAGGAAGACTATAACGTTCTTGGAACTTCTGCATCGATACAGAAAGCGATGGAGAGAAAGTGGTGAGGGAGTAAGTAGTCTCCTGTGTGTCCTTCTTGGCTCCTGAAGTGCTTTCCATTGTGATCTAGAACAGAAAAGCAATTAAGGTATAACTCCACAGCAGTCCTTTAAGTTTCTAAACCTGAACAACACATCTTCAAAATTTTACATGTACTGTACTTGTAGATCTTTCTGAATATGACTGTCCAACACAATTTTTTGGCTCCCTTTTACAGTAGGCCCACCTAAGATTGTATCATATAACTATAGCTCTAAAATCTCCAGTTTTCAGAGTCCTGCACAATCCAACCTCCACTCCCACTTACATTTTTCTACTCCATCTACTCAGCTTCTCACTCCAAACCCATCAATCTAACTCCCATAAAAGTACTGTATACAACTTCAAAAAATTTCACTTTGTATCCTCTCCATGTGTCCAATCTAGCTCAATGTATTACACTCTGCCATTTCAATCACTCCACACTCAAATCACATCTTTTTCATATACCCTACAGTTTCATTCCTCTCTTCAGCCCTCCTTGGCAAACCACATGTTCCTTTCAAGTGCCCCATTTCCAATACACCTGACTGTTGCCCTGTTTCATGTTTGTATTTCTGACCCTTGTGTCAACTATTTCTCAAGTACTTGTAAAATACAACAGTGCTTGTAAAGTGCAATGATAAGTCTGACAATTATATACAGTACTTGTCATGTATATCAATTTGCGGAATACTGTCCCAAACCAAACTGATCAAGTGTGTCATTTTATTTCAAGTACTTTCCTATTTAACTATTGACCAATGAGAGTACTGTACCATACTTATTACAGAGAGTACATAATGCACTGAGCAAACATTAATGTTTGATTTTTTTTTTCAAACTTGATACTGTGTTGTTTAAATATTGAAGAGGTGATGTCGTTTCTGTGATGACTGTATATAATTTATAATCAATATAAATTAAGTGCAAAGCAGTAGAGCTTTGCTTGCTATTTTATGCTGGTCCTTTTTCTGCAGGTCTGTAATGGTATTATATAACAAATTTTCAGTAATATGAAATGGAGGAATTGATTTTTGTCACCAGACAAAGCAACCTGACCTAACATAACCTATTTCAAGTGTCCTTGTAAAATTATTAGTAACCTCACCTATGCCTACAATACATTTAGAGAGGGTGACAGAACAGACAAAAGTTAGCCTTGGAACAGTTCATCATATTTTTTACCAACACTAACGATATGGATACAGCTTATAACCACAGCTATGAAATAAACAATATCCTGTACTAAAATTATTTCTCTAGTCTGAGTAGGGCTATTATTGTATAAAGAGTTATCAGTAAATATTTGATATACTGTACTGCTGTTCTCTAGGATGGTTTTTCTACCATCATTACCATATGGCACCCACTAATTCATATCACAAGATTATGTCCATCTATAGCATTTTCCTCGGAAAGTCCCTTTTCCAAGATATCCAAATGGGGAAATTGAGAATTAGCCTGACCTAACCTAACCTAACCTGGACCACAGCAGATTTCCAGGACATATCCAGGGCAAGCTACCGGGATCTAACCAGGGAAAACTACCTGGATGTGGCAACACTGTTACAGAATGGGGAATATTTTTACAAGTTGCCACAACTCGATTTCGAAAATTTTACTATTACCAGTGTTTATATTTCACTATTACAAACAACTTTTCAATATATCATTTCTTCTGCAAATGCTGCATAACAGTAGTTACCTCTTATAGTTAGGTCCCGGTAGTCTGCCCCAGTCCAGATTAGGTTAGGTCAGGTCAGGTGAGGTCTGACTAATTTCTACTGTATATTTTTTCCTGCTTAGGTCCCGGTAGTCTGCCCAGGTTAAGTCCCGGTAGTCTGCCCAGGTTAGGTCCCGGTAGTCTGCTCAGGTTAGGTCCCGGTAGTCTGCTCAGGTTAGGTCCCGGTAGTCACACTAAATCCGGTAATTTTTTACAAGTTGCCACAACCGGGGCAAACTACCGGGATCTAACCGGGGCATACTACCGGGACCTAACCGGGGCAAACTACCGGGACCTAACCGGCATACTTCAGCCTTAACCACAGCATCGAGATGTTACAGAATTAAAAAGACCTTACCTGACCTTACCTAACCTACCTAGAAGGGGCCATACTTCGTGACCTAACCTTGTTATCCTCCATTTGCAGAAGAAATGGTATATAGAAAACTTGTTTGTAATACTGAAACATAAACACTGGTAACAGTAAAATTTTCGAAATCGAGTTGTGGCAACTTGTAAAAATATTCCCTAAATCCTTCTAGGAAATATATTTTTTTCCAGTGAAATCCTGTTGTGGCAACTTGTAAAAATTTACCCAGAATGGCATTATAGTAAATAAATACCGAATTATCCAATGCATTTCCGAATTTAGTTATGATTTCTTGTTGGTAGACGAATCGGTAATAGTCTAGCGTTTGTCCAAAATTTGTTTTCTACTCGAGGTTTTCAGAATGCAATGTTTTATAGTGTTTTATTTTAAGTTATTGTTTACATCCTTCGCAAATTAGTGTTTTGTGAGATATCACATTCGTGAACAATAAATTTGTTCAAAACACACTATAAAACATTGCAATCTGAAAACTTTGTGTCGAAAGCAGATTATGGACAAACGCTTGACTATTACCAAAATAATATAATAATAATAACAAACCAATATTAATTTAACTTACCAAGGGCACGGCCACCTGTAACTTGCTGACTCCGAGGCAGCTGATAAACGATCTATAAGGTGACTTAAGGTCTGCTGCATTAACATTACAGCTGGGGAAATCCAGGTTATCCAGCCATAAAAAAAAATCTTCTTCTTCTTCTTGGTGTTTGTTGGTATAAAAGAAAAACACTCTGTATTCTTCTGTAATATAAATAAAACAAGACAGAGTGTGCCGTTGTAATATCAGAACACTAATAAAAAAAGTAAACATAACCATCATTTGCTTGGGGGTTTGGGAGAAGGATAGGTCACTATAGTAATAATTAAGTAGGTCACAATGTAAGTATATGTCTGTATTCTCGTGTTTCATTCTGTTATGTTTTCGTGAGTGAGTGTGTGTGTGTGTGAGTGTGTGTGTGTGTGTGTGTGTGTGGTCATTGAATTTTCATGGGTCCCGTCTACCCTCATGCTATGTTGCCTGTCTTTTGATTGACGCAATATACCGCCCAATATAAAAATAATTGATTGATGGATATTAAGCGCCGCAACATCGAGGTCCTATAGCGCCAGAAAAAGGTGAGAGAGAGGTGTGACAGCAAGAAGGAAGGAAATAAAATGAAAAGAGGGACAGTTGAAGAACTGAAAGATGGGAACTATTTAGTCTGGTCTCTCACTGGCGACCTTCCTAGCATGGGAATCCCTCTCTCCCCGATATCGGGACAAAGCAGGGGTCGGAGCCCCCTCTAGTCTAGCTCGCCAGGTCTCAGAGACACACAAACCCCCCCACCTCGGCAAGGCGGTTCCCGTTAGGGGGGATATATAAAAAATAAAAATAAATAAATAAGAGATGAAGAGATAATGGAGAGATAGAGACTCTGGTTGGTTATAAATTAAATTGAAGTGTGGAATGGTTAGAGTAGAGTTGGTGCCTGGGTATAAAAAGGGTGAGTGACGGTCTGGAGTGAAGAGTCGTGTTCTCCCTCTACCCACCTGTGAATAATTTATTGACGAGTGTCATTACTAAGGGCCTGGGTATAAAGCAGGAGGAGGAGGAGGAGGAGGAGGAAGAGAAGGGGAGTAGAAGGAGGAGGAGGAGAGAATGGGAGATGGAGGAAGAGGAGATGGAGGAGGAGGAGA
Organism: Petrolisthes manimaculis; assembly: GCA_034508575.1. Classification (NCBI taxonomy): domain Eukaryota; kingdom Metazoa; phylum Arthropoda; class Malacostraca; order Decapoda; family Porcellanidae; genus Petrolisthes; species Petrolisthes manimaculis. The sequence goes on along the minus strand of JAWZYT010003948.1, from coordinate 171,852 downwards.
GAATGGGAGATGGAGGAAGAGGAGATGGAGGAGGAGGAGAAGGAAAAAGAAGAGGAGGAGGAGAGAATGAGAGCTCCTTCTCTGACAGGAAACTAATACACTAATAAACTAACTATCTATAAGCTGACAACAATACTCTAACAAGGACAACTAACTCACTCACAAACTACCACACATAGCTCTTCTTCCCCTGACAGCAATACCCTCATAAGGACAACAAACTCATTCACAAACTACCACATACAGTATAGCTCTTCTTCCCCTCACATCAATACCCTACCTAGAAAAAATATATATCACGTCCACTAACTGATGCACTATGTAACTATACCTCTATGATTTGTACACCTTGCCTTCCTCCCTCCCTCCCTGCCTGGACTCAGTGGGTGGATATTATGGGATGGATGGATGGATGGATATATCAGGGGCATCTCTTTGAAGCGGTGACCTTGTGATTATCAAGTGAGGCTGGTTCCAATTAGACCTTGAGCGGCACGTGGGAGATTCCAAACTTATTAGGTGGTGCTTTGTGTGTGAGAGAGAGAGAGAGAGAGAGAGAGAGAGAGAGAGAGAGAGTTAGTGTTAAATATGGAAAAAATAAATATAAATCTTATTTCAACAGATATGGGAGGCTTACACTACCCAAACCCACAAAATGATACTTCAAATTCACTCGATAACTATTTCAGGGGATAATACACTTTTGGTATATTTTTTATTACTATAGCACCTTGATTTCTCCTCCTAAGTATGGCAGGAAACAGGCCCAGATTAAAAAAGATAATGGTGTCCTGTTGCTTGAAATAGTTTGGAGGGACCAGTTGCTCCAGAATAACCAATTAAACTCATTAAACTCATAAAGACCAACCAATTAAAACTCATAAATGTCTATCGATTAAAATGATAAAGGTTCACCGACAAAAAATATATATAATAAAAAATAAAATATAACAAAACAAAACTGCAATAATTCTATTTTCAATTATTCTACTCGAGTTCCTGCTTCCTCCGGCGCCATATGACCTCGCTGTTGCGGTGCCTAATATAAATCAACCAATCAATCAATCCTACAGTATTTACCCCAAACTCACACAGTAGATAATTATCCTCTAAACTTATCGTATCTTATTTGAAACGTCCTCGCCTCCCACATGACTTTCAAAACCACCTCCAACCTACCTACCTACTCCCCCACACCACCTCCAACCAACCTACCTACCTATCTACGTACCTCCCCCCCCCCATCTCCAACCTACCTACCTACTCCCCCACACCACCTCCAACCAACCTACCTACCTTATACTTACTCCCCCACACCACCTCCAACCAACCTACCTACCTATCTACGTACCTCCCCCCCCCCCATCTCCAACCTACCTACCTACTCCCCCACACCACCTCCAACCAACCTACCTACCTACCTACTCCCCCACACCACCTTCAACCTACCTACCTATCTACCTACTCCACCACACCACCTCCAACCTACCTACCTACTCCCCCACACCACCTTAACTCCTACAACCTACCTACCCACCTTCCTATCTTCGTATCTACTTACCTACTTATCTGCCTGCCAATTTAATTACCTACCTACCTACCTACTTATCTACATACTTACCTACTTACCTACCTACCTACTTATCTACATACTTACCTACTTACCCACATACCTACTCATCTACATACCTACCTACTTTATTACTTATCTACTTACCTACTTATCCGGATGAGAACGAACACTTGTAATTCGAAGCTTTGGAGGCAACATGATATGAGGCTTCGATCTTCTTGGCTGCTACTGCTTCATCTCTTCACCTTCTATTTACCTTTCGTTTTCTTTATTCTTTCTTTTAAATTTTTGCCTATCACTTCTTTATAGGGTATTGAGGCATTATAATGTTAACACAAATAATAGTATCAACAGTAGTAGTAGTAGTAGTTATTGTAGTTGCTTTCACCCCGTCTTCTCTCCCTCCCTCCCTCCCTCCATTTCCTGTCATGTTTTTATATATTTTTTGGCAAAATATTTCTCGGCTTCCGTGTGATATTACATTATGAATGGGTGATCCAAATTAAATGTATTATTATTATTATTATGAATTGATATTACTTGATATGTATCGGAGTTAGTAATAAATTATAGCATTAATTATTAATAATAAAAAAATGCCATTACATTTGACATCTGGCAGCTTTGTCCTCCCTCGTGACGTGTTGCCTTGCAGATTATTTATTTTATTTTATGCCTTCTTAAATATACTGTATACTAAACTAATAAATTAAATAATACTGTATAATAAACTAATAAACTAAATAATACTGTATAATAAACTAATGACATTTCTAACACTACACAATGTTAAGTCTAAGGTGTGTAATATTACTGTTGCTATGCAGTCTCTATGTCCCCAGTGACTCCCCACACCCCCACCTCTCCCTTCTACCATCCAGTCTCCCCACCCCCGCCCACACTCCCACCCTTACCTACCCCTCACTACCTATACCCATCCATCTACAATCCCCCACCCCTCTCCCTTCTACCATCCAGTCTCCCCACCCCCTCCCACACTCCCTCCCGTACCTACCCCTCACTACCTATAGCCATCCTTCTGCAATCCCCCACCCCTCTCCCTCCCTTGTCTCTATATACCCCCCCACCTCCCGCTTTCCCCACCCCCCTCCTAGTGCCTCCTTCCTTCCCCTTCGATGCTACTTGACTCTACCCACTTACTCTTATCCTATCACCTCCCATTCCACAATACTTACAGATATTCTACCTTATCTCGAAAACGAGATTTAGAAGAGTGGGAGGAGGAGAAGATGGAGGATGAGAAGGAAGAGGGTGGGGGGGGTGTTGGGAGGAGAGGGAAGGAGGAGGAAGGGAGTGGGGGGTAAACCAAAGGCACAACTGAGGTAGACGTCTCCCCGCCCCTCATTACTGATCTTGCTTCGTGAGTGATAAGGTGTTCATTTGTGTTGGGAGCCTGCCATCTTTACCCCCGACTAGGTAATATAAGGAGTAATTATTTGTTTTTCATATAATTCATCACGCTATTATGTTATTGAATACTATATATTATTATGTTTCATTGTCTGGTTTCGTGCAATAGTATTATTATTTCTGATCTTGGGAAGAAAGTGACAGGAAGCCGGTTGGTTCATACCAGACTACGCATAAGTGTATGACGACCTAATGTTACTTGAACGATTTCTTGGCCTGAATACATACTACACAGGACTCGTTTTACTGTTGCATACTCTTGATATTACGATACATTTTCATCGATTTTAGAATTAAATGATCGTGAGCCGGTTGGTTGATAAAATAACTCTTAAGTGTTGACTGCTTAATGCTGCTTAATGCTGCTATGAAGTTAAAATGGTTACTGATCTTTCATGTAACTTTAGCTTGGATGTTATTTAGGCATTTTATTATGAACAAAATTTTATTACGGTATTTGATTGTTTAGTAAATGACTAGCAGTAACGAGGTGCACGTGGTATGGCTGTATTGTGTAAAGCTTGTATTAACTTGTATCTAGATGTATATGAACCAGATTGGCCCAAGGACTTTCTCTCGTGTCTAGTCAAATTAATTACTCGTCAATATACATAATCCAGTTGACTTTTCCCAAAGTGGCTCGCTCTATTGTGAAGGGAAGATACTACTGCCAATCACAACTAGTCTTTTCCAAGGTGCAGGTATTACCACGTTATTGGAACCAAGATTGCACAACAAAACACATACTTTTAACAATTGTCGTTCCCTACTGGTATCACAAGCAACAAGTTTATTTTTATTAGTTTGTTTTAAAACTTATGCCGGTTTCGCACTATACGGCGATGATGCATACATACGAACGAGGGTCGCACACTGCGGCGTCGCCGCACCGCGTTGCTTTGTGCCGCATGTCCTGTCAAAACACAATTTTGTCCGACCTTGCCGTACCGGCGCACCTCTGCTATCACTCCTTTAAAATGACTAATGACCATATTTAACATAAATTTATTTAAAGCGTCCAAGACGAGCCGTGAAAATCTTTTGTATTTTTCGTTACTCTTATAATAATTTGTGATGCACTTATATTACTACAAATTGTGGTTATTACCACTGAGGCGAGGCTGCACTGTGTGACGCGGTACAGGATTTGCGGCCACGATGAGGCCGCAGTTTATGGAAAAATCTTTAATGATACAAGCATTATGAATTATTTCTTTAATTAACACTTGGGTCAATCACTGAACTTTTCTTAGATTCTTTTGTCATATAAGTAAAATAGTTAAAGCCTTTTGTGTTGCAACATTTAACCTATAACCTGGTGCAACTTATGATTTGGAGAAGGCGGACTGTGATTGGCTGGAATTTCCTGGGTTGACAAATCACTATATAGTGCGATACTTGGGATAAAGGCAGTCCGGTTTGGGGAGGATGGTGCTCTCTCGTAATCATATCAGGCGAACTGCACAAGCTGTATTATGGTCTATTTGGGAGGATTAAAATTCCCTTATTTCTTTATCTTTAATTTAAAATATATCATTTAAAGATTTTAGTGCCTAGGTGTTTTCTAGTAAAGGCCTTTCGTGCACAATTACTGGTTTAGAATACATTTATATACATTTATTTACTTTTTGTGCCGGAAGTTTACATAATTGGATGGTTTAGGAACCGTTTAATCATATTTGTACTATAAATGGATTTCCCCAGTCTCCATACTAATATTGTTCTTGGTTACAGGTGTCTGATCGGTGCGGGTGGTGCTGAAATGAGAAGTGGGCGTTACAGTGGCTTATGGGTACAGCAGAGAAATGAAGGAAAGAAAGCAACAAGATTAGAGACGAGTAAAATGATGTGGACTGAAGATTAAGAGGAAAAGCAATGCTGTGTGGATTTAAGATTGGAGGAAGAACAAGACGGTGTGGACTTGGGAGATTTGAGGAGGAGCGAGATGAGATGGCGTGGACTTGGGGTCGAGAGCGAGGAGACGGTGTGTTGTGGCCAGCATGATGAGACAAGAGGTCCAAGGGGATGATGTTGTGCAGACGTGGAGTGATGGAAAGAACACTGTAGTGGTTGAAGGATGCTGAAGAGAATTATGATGGTTATTGTCGACGGGAGAGGAAGTGTTAAAGAAAAATGGAGCTAACGTTAATGTGAAAAACTACTCCTTAAGGTAGTGTTGTGTTGTGTTAGAAAATTGTCTTCAAATCGACACTCTGCACAACTCTTCTCATCGTTAAGGTGAGGTATTAAATGTTGTATTTATAATGCTTACATCTAATGACCAATTGATATTAGACTTGTTACTGTTTACTATCAAAATGTGAAGCTTTTTTTTTTGCCTTACCCTAATGTAATTAATTTAAATCGCAGAGTTTAAATCGCAGAGTTTAAATCGCAGAGTTTAAATTGCAGAGTTTAAATCGCAGAGTTCAAATCGCAGAGGTCAAATTGCAGAATTCAAATCGCAGAGTTCAAATCGCAGTATTTAAATCGCAGAGTTTAAATCGCAGAGTTCAAATCGCAGAGTTCAAATCTCAGAGTTCAAATCTCAGAGTTTAAATCGCAGAGTTTAAATCGCAGAGTTTAAATGGCAGAGTTTAAATGGCAGAGATTAAATGGCAGAGTTTAAATGGCAGAGTTTAAATGGCAGAGTTTAAATCGCAGAGATTAAATGGCAGAGTTTAAATGGCAGAGTTTAAATGGCAGAGTTTAAATGGCAGAGTTTAAATGGCAGAGTTTAAATGGCAGAGTTTAAATGGCAGAGTTTAAATGGCAGAGTTTAAATGGCAGAGTTTAAATGGCAGAGTTTAAATGGCAGAGTTTAAATGGCAGAGTTTAAATGGCAGAGTTTAAATGGCAGTGTTGAAATGGCATAGTTTAAATGGCAGAGTTTAAATGGCAGAGTTTAAATGGCAGAGTTTAAATGGCAGAGTTTAAATGGCAGAGTTTAAATCGCAGAGTTTAAATCACAGAGTTTAAATCGCAGAGTTTAAATCGCAGAGTTTAAATCGCAGAGTTTACATGGCAGAGTTTAAATGGCAGAGTTTAAATGGCAGAGTTAGAATCGCAGTTTAAATCGCAGAGTTTAAATCGCAGAGTTTAAATCGCAGAGTTTAAATGGCAGAGTTTAAATGGCAGAGTTTAAATGGCAGAGTTTAAATCGCAGAGTTTAAATCGCAGAGTTTAAATCGCAGAGTTTAATCGCAGAGTTTAAATCGCAGAGTTTAAATCGCAGAGTTTAAATCGCAGAGTTTAAATCGCAGAGTTTAAATGGCAGAGTTTAAATGGCAAAGTTTAAATCGCAGAGTTTAAATCGCAATCGCAGAGTTTAAATCGCAGAGTTTAAATCGCAGAGTTTAAATGGCAGAGTTTAAATCGCAGAGTTTAAACGGCAGAGTTTAAACGGCAGAGTTTAAACGGCAGAGTTTAAACGGCAGAGTTTAAACGGCAGAGTTTAAATCGCAGAGTTTAAATGGCAGAGTTTAAATGGCAGAGTTTAAATGGCAGAGTTTAAAAGGCAGAGTTTAAATCGCAGAGTTTAAATCGCAGAGTTTAAATCGCAGAGTTCAAATCGCAGAGTTCAAATCGCAGAGTTCAAATCGCAGAGTTCAAATCGCAGAGTTCAAATCGCAGCGTTCAAATCGCAGAGTTTAAATCGCAGAGTTTAAATCGCATTGTTTAAATGGCAGAGTTTAAATGGCAGAGTTTAAATGGCAGAGTTTAAATTGCAGAGTTTAAATCGCAGAGTTTAAATCGCAGAGTTTAATTGGCAGAGTTTAAATGGCAGAGTTAAATCGCAGAGTTTAAATCGCAGAGTTTAAATGGCAGAGTTTAAATGGCAGAGTTTAAATGGCAGAGTTTAAATCGCAGAGTTTAAATCGCAGAGTTTATATCGCAGAGTTTAAATCGAGGAGTTTAAATCGCAGAGTTTAAATCGCAGAGTTTAAATTGCAGAGTTTAAATCGCAGAGTTTAAATCGCAGAGTTTAAATCGCAGAGTTTAAATGGCAGAGTTTAAATGGCAGAGTTTAAATGACAGAGTTTAAATGGCAGAGTTTAAATGGCAGAGTTTAAATGGCAGAGTTTAAATGGCAGAGTTTAAATGGCAGAGTTTAAATGGCAGAGTTTAAATGGCAGAGTTTAAATGGCAGAGTTTAAATCGCAGAGTTTAAATGGCAGAGTTTAAATAGCAGAGTTTAAATGGCAGAGTTTAAATGGCAGAGTTTAAATGGCAGAGTTTAAATGGCAGAGTTTAAATGACAGAGTTTAAATTGCAGAGTTTAAATGGCAGAGTTTAAATGGCAGAATTTAAATGGCAGAGTTTAAATCGTATAGTTTAAATCGCAGAGTTTAAATGGCAGAGTTTAAATGGCAGAGTTTAAATGGCAGAGTTTAAATGGCAGAGTTTAAATGGCAGAGTTTAAATCGCAGAGTTTAAATGGCAGAGTTTAAATGGCAGAGTTTAAATGGCAGAGTTTAAATGGCAGAGTTTAAATGGCAGAGTTTAAATCTTAGAGTTTAAATCTTAGAGTTTAAATAGCAGAGTTTAAAACCCAAAGTTTAAATGGCAGCGTTTAAATTGCAGCGTTTAAATCACAGAGTTTAAATGGCAGAGTTTAAATGGCAGAGTTTAAATTGCAGAGTTTAAATGGCAGAGTTTATATCGCAGAGTTTAAATCGCAGAGTTTAAATGGCAGATTTTAAATCGCAGAGTTTAAATCGCAGAGTTTAAATTGCAAAATCGCAGAGTATAAATCGCAAAATCGCAGAGTTTAAATCGCAGAGTTTTAATCGCAGAGTTTAAATCGCATTGTTTAAATCGCAGAGTTTAAATGGCAGAGTTTAAATGGCAGAGTTTAAATGGCAGAGTTTAAATTGCAGAGTTTAAATCGCAGAGTTTAAATCGCAAAGTTTAAATCGCAGAGTTTAAATGGCAGAGTTTAATTGGCAGAGTTTAAATGGCAGAGTTAAATCGCAGAGTTTAACCCTTAACGTCCGGACCGCGGTCATAGACGGACCCAGGAAGCCTCCGGGTCGTGTCTTACACCCCTGCCATGTGGTGACCGGGCGAGATGAAGCACCGCTATTGCCAATGTCGGCATTTGCGAGCCCAATTTACCGTTTTTTTTTTCACTTGGCTATACTTCACCACCATCCCTACAAATCACCATCGTCAGTCAGTGTGTTACTGACTGTAAACATGGATGGATGTGGATTAGATTTCTCGTGCGTGTCCGATTCTGTGGTGCGCCATGCTTACTTACAACACTGACTGCCACCCGCGCGGGCCGCGTTCAGTTGTCGTCAGAGCCACTGCACCTAAGCGAACGCAGCCGCGCACACACGAAAAAGTACCCTTCATTCCTCACTTAATTTCTCGGCAACGGAGAGTTGTAGAGAGCTGGGGTTGGTTTTTTTGGAAAGAGGAAGAGTTGATGGTGCTAACAAGACCAAATTTAAGTTGTTCAGTATCGTAGTTTAGACGTACAGAGTAAGTGGAATAGAGCGATTTTGGAAAAATCGGCCAAAAGCGCCCGGCCACACAGTAGGGAAAGTAAGACTAGCCCCGGACTGACAAAATGGCTATCCATAGTTATCCCGTCGCGGAGGGGTTAAATCGCAGAGTTTAAATCGCAGAGGTTAAATCGCAGAGTTTAAATCGCAGAGTTTATATCGCAAAGTTTAAATCGCAGAGTTTAAATCGCAGAGTTTAAATCGCAAAGATTAAATTGCAGAGTTTAAATCGCAGAGTTTAAATCGCAGAGTTTAAATGGCAGAGTTTAAATGACAGAGTTTAAATGACAGAGTTTAAATGGCAGAGTTTAAATCGCAGAGTTTAAATGGCAGAGTTTAAATGGCAGAGTTTAAATGGCAGAGTTTAAATGGCAGAGTTTAAATGGCAGAGTTTAAATGGCAGAGTTTAAATGGCAGAGTTTAAATCGCAGAGTTTAAATCACAGAGTTTAAATCGCAGAGTTTAAATGGCAGAGTTTAAATGGCAGAGTTTAAATCGCAGAGTTTAAATCGCAGAGTTTAAATGGCAGAGTTTAAATAGCAGAGTTTAAATCGCAGACTTTAAATCGCAGAGTTTAAATGGCATAGTTTAAATGGCAGAGTTTAAATGACAGAGTTTAAATGGCAGAGTTTAAATGGCAGAGTTTAAATGGCAGAGTTTAAATGGCAGAGTTTAAATCGTAGAGTTTAAATCGCAGAGTTTAAATGGCAGAGTTTAAATGGCAGAGTTTAAATCGCAGAGTATAAATCGCAGAGTTTAAATGGCAAAATGGCAGAATTTAAATCGCAGAGTTTAAATGGCAGAGTTTAAATGGCAGAGTTTAAATGGCAGAGTTTAAATGGCAGAGTTTAAATCGCAGAGTTTAAATCGCAGAGTTTAAATGGCAGAGTTTAAATGGCAGAGTTTAAATGGCAGAGTTTAAATGGCAGAGTTTAAATGGCAGAGTTTAAATAGCATTGTTTAAATCGCAGAGTTTAAATCGCAGAGTTTAAATCGCAGAGTTTAAATCTTAGAGTTTAAATCTTAGAGTTTAAATCGCTGAGTTTAAATCGCAGAATTTAAAACCCAAAGTTTAAATCACAGCGTTTAAATTGCAGCGTTTAAATTGCAGAGTTTAAATGGCAGAGTTTAAATGGCAGAGCTTAAATTGCAGAGTTTAAATCGCAGAGTTTAAATGGCAGATTTTAAATCGCAGAGTTTAAATCGCAGAGTATAAATCGCAAAATCGCAGAGTTTAAATCGCAGAGTTTAAATGGCAGAGTTTAAATCGCAAAGTTTACATGGCTGAGTTTAAATCGCAGAGTGTAAATCGCAGAGTTTAAATCGTAGAGTTTAAAAGGCAGAGTTTAAATGGCAGAGTTTAAATGGCAGTGTTTAAATGGTAGAGTTTAAATGGCAGAGTTTAAATGGCAGAGTTTAAATGGCAGAGTTTAAATGGCAGTGCTTAAATGGCAGAGTTTAAATGGCAGAGTTTAAATGGCAGAGTTTAAATCGCAGAGTTTAAATCGCAGAGTTTAAATCGCAGAATTTAAATCGCAGAGTTTAAATCGCAGAGTTAAATTGCAGTGTTTAGATCGCAGAGTTTAAATGGCAGAGTTTAAATGGCAGAGTTTAAATGGCAGAGTTTAAATGGCAGAGTTTAAATGGCAGAGTTTAAATCGCAGAGTTTAAATTGCAGAGTTTATATCGCAGAGTTTAAATCGCAGAGTTTAAATCGCAAAGTTTAAATTGCAGAGTTTAAATCGCAGAGTTTAAATCGCAGAGTTTAAATCGCAGAGTTTAAATGACAGAGTTTAAATGACAGAGTTTAAATGACAGAGTTTAAATGGCAGAGTTTAAATGGCAGAGTTTAAATGGCAGAGTTTAAATGGCAGAGTTTAAATCGCAGAGTTTAAATCGCAGAGTTTAAATCGCAGAGCATATCGCAGAGTTTAAATGGCAGAGTTTAAATCGCAGAGTTTAAATTGCAGAGTTTAAATGGCAGAGTTTAAATCGCAGAGTTTAAATCGCAGAGTTTAAATTGCAGAGTTTAAATCGCAAAATCGCAGAGTTTAAATCGCAGAGTTTAAATGGCAGAGTTTAAATCGCAGAGTTTAAATCGCAGAGTTTAAATCGCAGAGTTTAAATGGCAGAGTTTAAATGGCAGAGTTAATATGGCAGCGTTTAAATGGCAGAGTTTAAATTGCAGAGTTTAAATCGCAGAGTTTATATCGCAGAGTTTAAATGGCAGAGTTTAAATCGCAGAATTTAAATCGCATAGTTTAAATCACAGAGTTTAAATCGCAGAGTTTAAATCGCAGAGTTTAAATGGCAGAGTTTAAATGGCAGAGTTTAAATCGCAGAGTTTAAATCGCAGAGTTTAAATCGCAGAGTTTAAATGGCAGAGTTTAAATGGCAGAGTTTAAATCGCAGAGTTTAAATGGCAAAATCGCAGAATTTAAATGGCAGAGTTTAAATGGCAGAGTTTAAATGGCAGAGTTTAAATGGCAGAGTTTAAATGGCAGTGTTTAAATGGCAGAGTTTAAATCGCAGAGTTTAAATGGCAGAGTTTAAATGGCAGAGTTTAAATGGCAGAGTTTAAATGGCAGAGTTTAAATGGCAGAGTTTAAATGGCAGAGTTTAAATGGCAGAGTTTAAATGGCAGAGTTTAAATGGCAGAGTTTAAATGGCAGAGTTTAAATGGCAGAGTTTACATCGCAGAGTTTACATCGCAGAGTTTAAATCGCATAGTTTAAATCGCAGAGTTTAAATGGCAGAGTTTAAATGGCAGAGTTTAAATGGCAAAGTTTAAATGGCAGAGTTTAAATCGTAGAGTTTAAATCGCAGAGTTTAAATCACAAAATCGCAGAGCTTAAATGGCAGAGTTTAAATGGCAGAGTTTAAATGGCAGTGTTTAAATGGCAGAGTTTAAATCGCAGAGTTTAAATGGCAGAGTTTAAATGGCAGAGTTTAAATGGCAGAGTTTAAATGGCAGAGTTTAAATGGCAGAGTTTAAATGGCAGAGTTTAAATGGCAGAGTTTAAATGGCAGAGTTTAAATGGCAGAGTTTAAATGGCAGAGTTTACATCGCAGAGTTTACATCGCAGAGTTTAAATCGCATAGTTTAAATCGCAGAGTTTAAATGGCAGAGTTTAAATGGCAGAGTTTAAATGGCAGAGTTTAAATGGCAGAGTTTAAATCGTAGAGTTTAAATCGCAGAGTTTAAATCACAAAATCGCAGAGCTTAAATGGCAGAGTTTAAATGGCAGAGTTTAAATGGCAGAGTTTAAATGGCAGAGTTTAAATCGCAGAGTTTAAATCGCAGAGTTTAAATGTCAGAGTTTAAATGTCAGAGTTTAAATGGCAGAGTTTAAATGGCAGAGTTTAAATGGCAGAGTTTAAATGGCAGAGTTTAAATGGCAGAGTTTAAATGGCAGAGTTTAAATCGCAGAGTTTAAATGGCAGAGTTTAAATGGCAGAGTTTAAATGGCAGAGTTTAAATCGCAGAGTTTAAATGGCAGAGTTTAAATGGCAGAGTTTAAATGGCAGAGTTTAAATCGCAAAGTTTACATGGCTGAGTTTAAATCGCAGAGTGTAAATCGCAGAGTTTAAATCGTAGAGTTTAAAAGGCAGAGTTTAAATGGCAGAGTTTAAATGGCAGTGTTTAAATGGTAGAGTTTAAATGGCAGAGTTTATATGGCAGAGTTTAAATGGCAGAGTTTAAATGGCAGTGCTTAAATGCCAGAGTTTAAATGCCAGAGTTTAAATGGCAGAGTTTAAATGGCAGAGTTTAAATCGCAGAGTTTAAATCGCAGAGTTTAAATTGCAGAGTTTAAATGGCAGAGTTTAAATCGCAGAGTTTAAATCGCAGAGTTTAAATTGCAGAGTTTAAATCGCAAAATCGCAGAGTTTAAATCGCAGAGTTTAAATGGCAGAGTTTAAATCGCAGAGTTTAAATCGCAGAGTTTAAATCGCAGAGTTTAAATGGCAGAGTTTAAATGGCAGAGTTAATATGGCAGCGTTTAAATGGCAGAGTTTAAATTGCAGAGTTTAAATCGCAGAGTTTATATCGCAGAGTTTAAATGGCAGAGTTTAAATCACAGAATTTAAATCGCATAGTTTAAATCACAGAGTTTAAATCGCAGAGTTTAAATCGCAGTGTTTAAATCGCAGAGTTTAAATCGCAGAGTTTAAATGGCAGAGTTTAAATGGCAGAGTTTAAATCGCAGAGTTTAAATCGCAGAGTTTAAATCGCAGAGTTTAAATGGCAGAGTTTAAATGGCAGAGTTTAAATCGCAGAGTTTAAATGGCAAAATCGCAGAATTTAAATGGCAGAGTTTAAATGGCAGAGTTTAAATGGCAGAGTTTAAATGGCAGAGTTTAAATGGCAGTGTTTAAATGGCAGAGTTTAAATCGCAGAGTTTAAATGGCAGAGTTTAAATGGCAGAGTTTAAATGGCAGAGTTTAAATGGCAGAGTTTAAATGGCAGAGTTTAAATGGCAGAGTTTAAATGGCAGAGTTTAAATGGCAGAGTTTAAATGGCAGAGTTTAAATGGCAGAGTTTAAATGGCAGAGTTTACATCGCAGAGTTTACATCGCAGAGTTTAAATCGCATAGTTTAAATCGCAGAGTTTAAATGGCAGAGTTTAAATGGCAGAGTTTAAATGGCAGAGTTTAAATGGCAGAGTTTAAATCGTAGAGTTTAAATCGCAGAGTTTAAATCACAAAATCGCAGAGCTTAAATGGCAGAGTTTAAATGGCAGAGTTTAAATGGCAGTGTTTAAATGGCAGTGTTTAAATCGCAGAGTTTAAATGGCAGAGTTTAAATGGCAGAGTTTAAATGGCAGAGTTTAAATGGCAGAGTTTAAATGGCAGAGTTTAAATGGCAGAGTTTAAATGGCAGAGTTTAAATGGCAGAGTTTAAATGGCAGAGTTTAAATGGCAGAGTTTACATCGCAGAGTTTACATCGCAGAGTTTAAATCGCATAGTTTAAATCGCAGAGTTTAAATGGCAGAGTTTAAATGGCAGAGTTTAAATGGCAGAGTTTAAATGGCAGAGTTTAAATCGTAGAGTTTAAATCGCAGAGTTTAAATCACAAAATCGCAGAGCTTAAATGGCAGAGTTTAAATGGCAGAGTTTAAATGGCAGAGTTTAAATCGCAGAGTTTAAATCGCAGAGTTTAAATGTCAGAGTTTAAATGTCAGAGTTTAAATGGCAGAGTTTAAATGGCAGAGTTTAAATGGCAGAGTTTAAATGGCAGAGTTTAAATGGCAGAGTTTAAATCGCAGAGTTTAAATGGCAGAGTTTAAATGGCAGAGTTTAAATGGCAGAGTTTAAATCGCAGAGTTTAAATGGCAGAGTTTAAATGGCAGAGTTTAAATGGCAGAGTTTAAATGGCAGAGTTTAAATCGCAGAGTTTAAATCGCAGAGTTTAAATCGCAGAGTTTAAATGGCAGAGTTTAAATGGCAGAGTTTAAATGGCAGAGTTTAAATCGCAAAGTTTGCATGGCTGAGTTTAAATCGCAGAGTGTAAATCGCAGAGTTTAAATCGTAGAGTTTAAAAGGCAGAGTTTAAATGGCAGAGTTTAAATGGCAGTGTTTAAATGGCAGAGTTTAAATCGCAGAGTTTAAATCGCAGAGTTTAAATCGCAGAATTTAAATCGCAGAGTTTAAATCGCAGAGTTAAATTGCAGAGTTTAAATCGCAGAGTTTAAATCGCAGAGCTTATCGCAGAGTTTAAATGGCAGAGTTTAAATCGCAGAGTTTAAATTGCAGAGTTTAAATGGCAGAGTTTAAATCGCAGAGTTTAAATCGCAGAGTTTAAATCGCAGAGTTTAAATCGCAAAATCGCAGAGTTTAAATCGCAGAGTTTAAATGGCAGAGTTTAAATGGCAGAGTTTAAATCGCAGAGTTTAAATCGCAGAGTTTAAATCGCAGAGTTTAAATGGCAGAGATTAAATGGCATAGTTAATATGGCATAGTTAATATGGCAGCGTTTAAATTGCAGAGTTTAAATCGCAGAGTTTATATCGCAGAGTTTAAATGGCAGAGTTTAAATCGCAGAATTTAAATCGCAGAATTTAAATCACAGAGTTTAAATCGCAGAGTTTAAATCGCAGAGTTTAAATCGCAGAGTTTAAATCGCAGAGTTTAAATGGCAGAGTTTAAATCGCAGAGTTTAAATCGCAGAGTTTAAATCGCAGAGTTTAAATGGCAGAGTTTAAATGGCAGAGTTTAAATCGCAGAGTTTAAATGGCAAAATCGCAGAATTTAAATGGCAGAGTTTAAATGGCAGAGTTTAAATGGCAGAGTTTAAATGGCAGAGTTTAAATGGCAGAGTTTAAATCGCAGAGTTTAAATCGCAGAGTATAAATGGCAGAGTTTAAATGGCAGAGTTTAAATGGCAGAGTTTAAATGGCAGAGTTTAAATGGCAGAGTTTAAATGGCAGAGTTTAAATGGCAGAGTTTAAATGGCAGAGTTTAAATGGCAGAGTTTAAATGGCAGAGTTTAAATCGCAGAGTTTAAATGGCAGAGTTTAAATCGCATAGTTTAAATCGCAGAGTTTAAATCGCAGAGTTTAAATGGCAGAGTTTAAATGGCAGAGTTTAAATGGCAGAGTTTAAATCGCAGAGTTTAAATCGTAGAGTTTGAATCGCAGAGTTTAAATCACAAAATCGCAGTGTTTAAATCGCAGAGTTTAAATGGCAGAGTTCAAATCGCAGAGTTTAAATGGCAGAGTTTAAATCGCAGAGTTTAAATCGCAGAGTTTAAATCGCAGAGTTTAAATGTCAGAGTTTAAATGTCAGAGTTTAAATGGCAGAGTTTAAATGGCAGAGTTTAAATGGCAGAGTTTAAATGGCAGAGTTTAAATCGCAGAGTTTAAATCGCAGAGTTTAAATGTCAGAGTTTAAATGGCAGAGTTTAAATGGCAGAGTTTAAATGGCAGAGTTTAAATGGCAGAGTTTAAATCGTAGAGTTTAAATCGCAGAGTTTAAATGGCAGAGTTTAAATGGCAGAGTTTAAATGGCAGAGTTCAAATCGCAGAGTTTAAATCGCAGAGTTTAAATCGCAGAGTTTAAATCGCAGAGTTTAAATCGCAGAGTTTAAATGGCAGAGTTTAAATGGCAGAGTTTAAATGGCAGAGTTTAAATCGCAAAGTTTACATGGCTGAGTTTAAATCGCAGAGTGTAAATCGCAGAGTTTAAATCGTAGAGTTTAAAAGGCAGAGTTTAAATGGCAGAGTTTAAATGGCAGTGTTTAAATGGTAGAGTTTAAATGGCAGAGTTTATATGGCAGAGTTTAAATGGCAGAGTTTAAATGGCAGTGCTTAAATGCCAGAGTTTAAATGCCAGAGTTTAAATGGCAGAGTTTAAATGGCAGAGTTTAAATCGCAGAGTTTAAATCGCAGAGTTTAAATCGCAGAGTTTAAATCGCAGAGCTTATCGCAGAGTTTAAATGGCAGAGTTTAAATCGCAGAGTTTAAATCGCAGAGTTTAAATCGCAAAATCGCAGAGTTTAAATCGCAGAGTTTAAATGGCAGAGTTTAAATCGCAGAGTTTAAATCGCAGAGTTTAAATCGCAGAGTTTAAATGGCAGAGTTTAAATGGCAGAGTTTAAATGGCAGAGTTAATATGGCAGCGTTTAAATGGCAGAGTTTAAATTGCAGAGTTTAAATCGCAGAGTTTATATCGCAGAGTTTAAATGGCAGAGTTTAAATCGCAGAATTTAAATCGCATAGTTTAAATCACAGAGTTTAAATCGCAGAGT
The DNA here is from genome assembly GCA_034508575.1 of Petrolisthes manimaculis. Taxonomy (NCBI): domain Eukaryota; kingdom Metazoa; phylum Arthropoda; class Malacostraca; order Decapoda; family Porcellanidae; genus Petrolisthes; species Petrolisthes manimaculis. The sequence goes on along the minus strand of JAWZYT010003948.1, from coordinate 155,587 downwards.
TTAAATCGCAGAGTTTAAATCGCAGAATTTAAATCGCAGAGTTTAAATGGCAGAGTTTAAATGGCAGAGTTTAAATCGCAGAGTTTAAATCGCAGAGTTTAAATCGCAGAGTTTAAATGGCAGAGTTTAAATCGCAGAGTTTAAATGGCAAAATCGCAGAATTTAAATGGCAGAGTTTAAATGGCAGAGTTTAAATGGCAGAGTTTAAATGGCAGAGTTTAAATGGCAGAGTTTAAATGGCAGAGTTTAAATGGCAGAGTTTAAATGGCAGAGTTTAAATGGCAGAGTTTAAATCGCAGAGTTTAAATCGCAGAGTTTACATCGCAGAGTTTAAATGGCAGAGTTTAAATCGCATAGTTTAAATCGCATAGTTTAAATCGCAGAGTTTAAATCGCAGAGTTTAAATGGCAGAGTTTAAATGGCAGAGTTTAAATGGCAGAGTTTAAATCGTAGAGTTTAAATCGCAGAGTTTAAATCACAAAATCGCAGAGCTTAAATCGCAGAGTTTAAATGGCAGAGTTCAAATCGCAGAGTTTAAATGGCAGAGTTTAAATCGCAGAGTTTAAATCGCAGAGTTTAAATCGCAGAGTTTAAATGTCAGAGTTTAAATGTCAGAGTTTAAATGGCAGAGTTTAAATGGCAGAGTTTAAATGGCAGAGTTTAAATGGCAGAGTTTAAATCGCAGAGTTTAAATCGCAGAGTTTAAATCGCAGAGTTTAAATGGCAGAGTTTAAATGGCAGAGTTTAAATGGCAGAGTTTAAATGGCAGAGTTTAAATGGCAGAATTTAAATCGCAGAGTTTAAATCGCAGAGTTTAAATCGCAAAATCGCAGAGTTTAAATGGCAGAGTTTAAATGGCAGAGTTTAAATGGCAGAGTTTAAATCGCAGAGTTTAAATCGCAGAGTTTAAATCGCAGAGTTTAAATCGCAGAGTTTAAATCGCAGAGTTTAAATCGCAGAGTTTAAATCGCAGTGTTTAAATCGCAGAGTTTAAATGGCAGAGTTTAAATGGCAGAGTTTAAATGGCAGAGTTTAAATGGCAGAGTTTAAATAGCAGAGTTTAAATGGCAGAGTTTAAATGGCAGAGTTTAAATGGCAGAGTTTAAATCGCATAGTTTAAATCGCAGAGTTTAATTCGCAGAGTTTAATTCGCAGAGTTTAATTCGCAGAGTTTAATTCGCAGAGTTTAAATGGCAGAGTTTAAATGGCAGAGTTTAAATCGCAGAGTTTAAATCGCAGAGTTTAAATGGCAGAGTTTAAATGGCAGAGTTTAAATCGCAGAGTTTAAATCGCAGAGTTTAAATGGCAGAGTTTAAATGGCAGAGTTTAAATGGCAGAGTTTAAATGGCAGAGTTTAAATGGCAGAGTTTAAATGGCAGAGTTTAAATGGCAGAGTTTAAATGGCAGAGTTTAAATGGCAGAGTTTACATCGCAGAGTTTAAATGGCAGAGTTTAAATGGCAGAGTTTAAATGGCAGAGTTTAAATGCCAGAGTTTAAATCGCAGAGTTTAAATGGCAGAGTTTAAATGGTAGAGTTTAAATCGCAGAGTTTAAATCGCAGAGTTTACATCGCAGAGTTTAAATGGCAGAGTTTAAATGGCAGAGTTTAAATGGCAGAGTTTAAATGGTAGAGTTTAAATCACAGAGTTTAAATCGCAGAGTTTAAATTGCAAAATCGCATAGCTTAAATCGCAGAGTTTAAATGGCAGAGTTTAAATCGCAGAGTTTAAATGGCAGAGTTTAAATCACAGAGTTTAAATGGCAGAGTTTAAATGGCAGAGTTTAAATGGCAGAGTTTAAATCGCAGAGTTTAAATGGCAGATTTTAAATGGCAGAGTTTAAATCGCAGAGTTTACATCGCAGAGTTTAAATCGCAGAGTTTATATCGCAGTGTTTAAATCGCAGAGTTTAAATGGCAGTGTTTAAATGGCAGTGTTTAAATGGCAAAGTTTAAATCGCAGAGTTTAAATCGCAGAGTTTAAATGGCAGAGTTTAAATGGCAGAGTTTAAATGGCAGAGTTTAAATGGCAGAGTTTAAATGGCAGATTTTAAATGGCAGAGTTTAATTGGCAGAGTTTAATTGGCAGAGTTTAAATGGCAGAGTTAAATCGCAGAGTTTAAATCGCAGAGTTTAAATCGCAGAGTTTAAATTGCAGAGTTTAAATGGCAGAGTTTAAATGGCAGAGTTTAAATGGCAGAGTTTAAATGGCAGAGTTTAAATGGCAGAGTTTACATGGCTGAGTTTAAATCGCAGAGTGTAAATCGCAGAGTTTAAATCGTAGAGTTTAAAAGGCAGAGTTTAAATGGCAGAGTTTAAATGGCAGTGTTTAAATGGTAGAGTTTAAATTGCAGAGTTTAAATCGCAGAGTTTAAATCGCAAAATCGCAGAGTTTAAATCGCGGAGTTTAAATGGCAGAGTTTAAATGGCAGAGTTTAAATCGCAGAGTTTAAATAGCAGAGTTTAAATCGCAGAGTTTAAATCGCAGAGTTTAGATGGCAGAGTTTAAATCGCAGAGTTTAAATCACAGAGTTTAAATGGCAGAGTTTAAATGACAGAGTTTAAATGGCAGAGTTTAAATGGCAGAGTTTAAATGGCAGAGTTTAAATGGCAGAGTTTAAATGGCAGAGTTTAAATGGCAGAGTTTAAATGAAAGAGTTTAAATGGCAGAGTTTAAATCGCATAGTTTAAATCGCAGAGTTTAAATGGCAGAGTTTAAATGGCAGAGTTTAAATGGCAGAGTTTAAATGGCAGAGTTTAAATGGCAGAGTTTAAATCGCAGAGTTTAAATCGCAGAGTTTACATCGCAGAGTTTAAATGGCAGAGTTTAAATGGCAGAGTTTAAATGGCAGAGTTTAAATCGCAGAGTTAAATCGCAGAGTTTAAATGGCAGAGTTTAAATGGTAGAGTTTAAATCGCAGAGTTTACATCGCAGAGTTTAAATCGCAGAGTTTAAATTGCAGAATTTAAATCACAGAGTTTAAATCGCAGAGTTTAAATGGCAGTGTTTAAATGGCAGAGTTTAAATCGCAGAGTTTAAATCGCAGAGTTTAAATCGCAGAGTTTAAATGGCAGAGTTTAAATGGCAGAGTTTAAATGGCAGAGTTTAAATGGTAGAGTTTAAATCACAGAGTTTAAATCGCAGAGTTTAAATTGCAAAATCGCATAGCTTAAATCGCAGAGTTTAAATGGCAGAGTTTAAATGGCAGAGTTTAAATGGCAGAGTTTAAATCACAGAGTTTAAATGGCAGAGTTGAAATGGCAGAGTTTAAATGGCAGAGTTTAAATCGCAGAGTTTAAATGGCAGAGTTTAAATGGCAGAGTTTAAATCGCAGAGTTTACATCGCAGAGTTTAAATGGTAGAGTTTAAATCGCAGAGTTTACATCGCAGAGTTTAAATCGCAGAGTTTAAATTGCAGAATTAAAATCACAGAGTTTAAATCGCAGAGTTTAAATGGCAGTGTTTAAATGGCAGAGTTTAAATCGCAGAGTTTAAATCGCAGAGTTTAAATGGCAGAGTTTAAATGGCAGAGTTTAAATGGCAGAGTTTAAATGGCAGAGTTTAAATGGTAGAGTTTAAATCACAGAGTTTAAATCGCAGAGTTTAAATTGCAAAATCGCATAGCTTAAATTGCAGAGTTTAAATGGCAGAGTTTAAATCGCAGAGTTTAAATGGCAGAGTTTAAATGGCAGAGTTTAAATCACAGAGTTTAAATGGCAGAGTTTAAATGGCAGAGTTTAAATGGCAGAGTTTAAATCGCAGAGTTTAAATGGCAGAGTTTAAATGGCAGAGTTTAAATCGCAGAGTTTACATCGCAGAGTTTAAATGGCAGAGTTTAAATGGCAGAGTTTAAATTGCAGAGTTTAAATCGCAGAGTTTAAATCGCAGAGTTTAAATCGCATAGTTTAAATCGCATAGTTTAAATGGCAGAGTTTAAATGGCAGAGTTTAAATGGCAGAGTTTAAATCGCAGAGTTTAAATCGTAGAGTTTAAATCGCAGAGTTTAAATCACAAAATCGCAGAGCTTAAATCGCTGAGTTTAAATGGCAGAGTTCAAATCGCAGAGTTTAAATGGCAGAGTTTAAATCGCAGAGTTTAAATCACAGAGTTTAAATCGCAGAGTTTAAATGTCAGAGTTTAAATGTCTGAGTTTAAATGGCAGAGTTTTAATGGCAGAGTTTAAATCGCAGAGTTTAAATCGCAGAGTTTAAATCGCAGAGTTTAAATCGCAGAGTTTAAATCGCAGAGTTTAAATCGCAGAGTTTAAATCGCAGAGTTTAAATGGCAGAGTTTAAATGTCAGAGTTTAAATCGCAGAGTTTAAATCGCAAAATCGCAGAGTTTAAATCGCAGAGTTTAAATGGCAGAGTTTAAATGGCAGATTTTAAATCGCAGAGTTTAAATAGCAGAGTTTAAATCGCAGAGTTTAAATGGCAGAGTTTAAATCGCAGAGTTTAAATCGCAGAGTTTAAATGGCAGAGTTTAAATGGCAGAGTTTAAATGGCAGAGTTTAAATGGCAGAGTTTAAATGGCAGAGTTTAAATGGCAGAGTTTAAATGGCAGAGTTTAAATGGCAGAGTTTAAATGGCAGAGTTTAAATGGCAGAGTTTAAATGGCAGAGTTTAAATCGCAGAGTTTAAATCGCAGAGTTTAAATCGCAGAGTTTAAATGGCAGAGTTTAAATGGCAGAGTTTAAATCGCAAAGTTTGCATGGCTGAGTTTAAATCGCAGAGTGTAAATCGCAGAGTTTAAATCGTAGAGTTTAAATGGCAGAGTTTAAATGGCAGAGTTTAAATGGCAGTGTTTAAATGGTAGAGTTTAAATGGCAGAGTTTAAATGGCAGAGTTTAAATGGCAGAGTTTAAATGGCAGTGCTTAAATGGCAGAGTTTAAATGGCAGAGTTTAAATCGCAGAGTTTAAATCGCAGAGTTTAAATCGCAGAATTTAAATCGCAGAGTTTAAATCGCAGAGTTAAATTGCAGAGTTTAAATCGCAGAGTTTAAATCGCAGAGCTTATCGCAGAGTTTAAATGGCAGAGTTTAAATCGCAGAGTTTAAATTGCAGAGTTTAAATGGCAGAGTTTAAATCGCAGAGTTTAAATCGCAGAGTTTAAATCGCAGAGTTTAAATCGCAAAATCGCAGAGTTTAAATCGCAGAGTTTAAATGGCAGAGTTTAAATCGCAGAGTTTAAATCGCAGAGTTTAAATCGCAGAGTTTAAATCGCAGAGTTTAAATGGCAGAGATTAAATGGCAGAGTTAATATGGCAGCGTTTAAATGGCAGAGTTTAAATTGCAGAGTTTAAATCGCAGAGTTTATATCGCAGAGTTTAAATGGCAGAGTTTAAATCGCAGAATTTAAATCGCATAGTTTAAATCACAGAGTTTAAATCGCAGAGTTTAAATCGCAGAGTTTAAATCGCAGAGTTTAAATCGCAGAGTTTAAATGGCAGAGTTTAAATCGCAGAGTTTAAATCGCAGAGTTTAAATCGCAGAGTTTAAATGGCAGAGTTTAAATGGCAGAGTTTAAATCGCAGAGTTTAAATGGCAAAATCGCAGAATTTAAATGGCAGAGTTTAAATGGCAGAGTTTAAATGGCAGAGTTTAAATGGCAGAGTTTAAATGGCAGAGTTTAAATCGCAGAGTTTAAATCGCAGAGTATAAATGGCAGAGTTTAAATGGCAGAGTTTAAATGGCAGAGTTTAAATGGCAGAGTTTAAATGGCAGAGTTTAAATGGCAGAGTTTAAATGGCAGAGTTTAAATGGCAGAGTTTAAATGGCAGAGTTTAAATGGCAGAGTTTAAATCGCAGAGTTTAAATGGCAGAGTTTAAATCGCATAGTTTAAATCGCAGAGTTTAAATCGCAGAGTTTAAATGGCAGAGTTTAAATGGCAGAGTTTAAATGGCAGAGTTTAAATCGCAGAGTTTAAATCGTAGAGTTTGAATCGCAGAGTTTAAATCACAAAATCGCAGTGTTTAAATCGCAGAGTTTAAATGGCAGAGTTCAAATCGCAGAGTTTAAATGGCAGAGTTTAAATCGCAGAGTTTAAATCGCAGAGTTTAAATCGCAGAGTTTAAATGTCAGAGTTTAAATGTCAGAGTTTAAATGGCAGAGTTTAAATGGCAGAGTTTAAATGGCAGAGTTTAAATGGCAGAGTTTAAATCGCAGAGTTTAAATCGCAGAGTTTAAATGTCAGAGTTTAAATGGCAGAGTTTAAATGGCAGAGTTTAAATGGCAGAGTTTAAATGGCAGAGTTTAAATCGTAGAGTTTAAATCGCAGAGTTTAAATGGCAGAGTTTAAATGGCAGAGTTTAAATGGCAGAGTTTAAATCGCAGAGTTTAAATCGCAGAGTTTAAATCGCAGAGTTTAAATCGCAGAGTTTAAATCGCAGAGTTTAAATGGCAGAGTTTAAATGGCAGAGTTTAAATGGCAGAGTTTAAATCGCAAAGTTTACATGGCTGAGTTTAAATCGCAGAGTGTAAATCGCAGAGTTTAAATCGTAGAGTTTAAAAGGCAGAGTTTAAATGGCAGAGTTTAAATGGCAGTGTTTAAATGGTAGAGTTTAAATGGCAGAGTTTATATGGCAGAGTTTAAATGGCAGAGTTTAAATGGCAGTGCTTAAATGCCAGAGTTTAAATGCCAGAGTTTAAATGGCAGAGTTTAAATGGCAGAGTTTAAATCGCAGAGTTTAAATCGCAGAGTTTAAATCGCAGAGTTTAAATCGCAGAGCTTATCGCAGAGTTTAAATGGCAGAGTTTAAATCGCAGAGTTTAAATCGCAGAGTTTAAATCGCAAAATCGCAGAGTTTAAATCGCAGAGTTTAAATGGCAGAGTTTAAATCGCAGAGTTTAAATCGCAGAGTTTAAATCGCAGAGTTTAAATGGCAGAGTTTAAATGGCAGAGTTTAAATGGCAGAGTTAATATGGCAGCGTTTAAATGGCAGAGTTTAAATTGCAGAGTTTAAATCGCAGAGTTTATATCGCAGAGTTTAAATGGCAGAGTTTAAATCGCAGAATTTAAATCGCATAGTTTAAATCACAGAGTTTAAATCGCAGAGTTTAAATCGCAGAGTTTAAATCGCAGAATTTAAATCGCAGAGTTTAAATGGCAGAGTTTAAATGGCAGAGTTTAAATCGCAGAGTTTAAATCGCAGAGTTTAAATCGCAGAGTTTAAATGGCAGAGTTTAAATCGCAGAGTTTAAATGGCAAAATCGCAGAACTTAAATGGCAGAGTTTAAATGGCAGAGTTTAAATGGCAGAGTTTAAATGGCAGAGTTTAAATCGCAGAGTTTAAATGGCAGAGTTTAAATGGCAGAGTTTAAATGGCAGAGTTTAAATGGCAGAGTTTAAATGGCAGAGTTTAAATCGCAGAGTTTAAATCGCAGAGTTTACATCGCAGAGTTTAAATGGCAGAGTTTAAATCGCATAGTTTAAATCGCAGAGTTTAAATCGCAGAGTTTAAATGGCAGAGTTTAAATGGCAGAGTTTAAATGGCAGAGTTTAAATGGCAGAGTTTAAATCGTAGAGTTTAAATCGCAGAGTTTAAATCACAAAATCGCAGAGCTTAAATCGCAGAGTTTAAATGGCAGAGTTCAAATCGCAGAGTTTAAATGGCAGAGTTTAAATCGCAGAGTTTAAATCGCAGAGTTTAAATCGCAGAGTTTAAATGTCAGAGTTTAAATGTCAGAGTTTAAATGGCAGAGTTTAAATGGCAGAGTTTAAATGGCAGAGTTTAAATGGCAGAGTTTAAATCGCAGAGTTTAAATCGCAGAGTTTAAATCGCAGAGTTTAAATGGCAGAGTTTAAATGGCAGAGTTTAAATGGCAGAGTTTAAATGGCAGAGTTTAAATGGCAGAATTTAAATCGCAGAGTTTAAATCGCAGAGTTTAAATCGCAAAATCGCAGAGTTTAAATGGCAGAGTTTAAATGGCAGAGTTTAAATGGCAGAGTTTAAATCGCAGAGTTTAAATCGCAGAGTTTAAATCGCAGAGTTTAAATCGCAGAGTTTAAATCGCAGAGTTTAAATCGCAGAGTTTAAATCGCAGTGTTTAAATCGCAGAGTTTAAATGGCAGAGTTTAAATGGCAGAGTTTAAATGGCAGAGTTTAAATGGCAGAGTTTAAATAGCAGAGTTTAAATGGCAGAGTTTAAATGGCAGAGTTTAAATGGCAGAGTTTAAATCGCATAGTTTAAATCGCAGAGTTTAATTCGCAGAGTTTAATTCGCAGAGTTTAATTCGCAGAGTTTAATTCGCAGAGTTTAAATGGCAGAGTTTAAATGGCAGAGTTTAAATCGCAGAGTTTAAATCGCAGAGTTTAAATGGCAGAGTTTAAATGGCAGAGTTTAAATCGCAGAGTTTAAATCGCAGAGTTTAAATGGCAGAGTTTAAATGGCAGAGTTTAAATGGCAGAGTTTAAATGGCAGAGTTTAAATGGCAGAGTTTAAATGGCAGAGTTTAAATGGCAGAGTTTAAATGGCAGAGTTTAAATGGCAGAGTTTACATCGCAGAGTTTAAATGGCAGAGTTTAAATGGCAGAGTTTAAATGGCAGAGTTTAAATGCCAGAGTTTAAATCGCAGAGTTTAAATGGCAGAGTTTAAATGGTAGAGTTTAAATCGCAGAGTTTAAATCGCAGAGTTTACATCGCAGAGTTTAAATGGCAGAGTTTAAATGGCAGAGTTTAAATGGCAGAGTTTAAATGGTAGAGTTTAAATCACAGAGTTTAAATCGCAGAGTTTAAATTGCAAAATCGCATAGCTTAAATCGCAGAGTTTAAATGGCAGAGTTTAAATCGCAGAGTTTAAATGGCAGAGTTTAAATCACAGAGTTTAAATGGCAGAGTTTAAATGGCAGAGTTTAAATGGCAGAGTTTAAATCGCAGAGTTTAAATGGCAGATTTTAAATGGCAGAGTTTAAATCGCAGAGTTTACATCGCAGAGTTTAAATCGCAGAGTTTATATCGCAGTGTTTAAATCGCAGAGTTTAAATGGCAGTGTTTAAATGGCAGTGTTTAAATGGCAAAGTTTAAATCGCAGAGTTTAAATCGCAGAGTTTAAATGGCAGAGTTTAAATGGCAGAGTTTAAATGGCAGAGTTTAAATGGCAGAGTTTAAATGGCAGATTTTAAATGGCAGAGTTTAATTGGCAGAGTTTAATTGGCAGAGTTTAAATGGCAGAGTTAAATCGCAGAGTTTAAATCGCAGAGTTTAAATCGCAGAGTTTAAATTGCAGAGTTTAAATGGCAGAGTTTAAATGGCAGAGTTTAAATGGCAGAGTTTAAATGGCAGAGTTTAAATGGCAGAGTTTACATGGCTGAGTTTAAATCGCAGAGTGTAAATCGCAGAGTTTAAATCGTAGAGTTTAAAAGGCAGAGTTTAAATGGCAGAGTTTAAATGGCAGTGTTTAAATGGTAGAGTTTAAATTGCAGAGTTTAAATCGCAGAGTTTAAATCGCAAAATCGCAGAGTTTAAATCGCGGAGTTTAAATGGCAGAGTTTAAATGGCAGAGTTTAAATCGCAGAGTTTAAATAGCAGAGTTTAAATCGCAGAGTTTAAATCGCAGAGTTTAAATGGCAGAGTTTAAATCGCAGAGTTTAAATCACAGAGTTTAAATGGCAGAGTTTAAATGACAGAGTTTAAATGGCAGAGTTTAAATGGCAGAGTTTAAATGGCAGAGTTTAAATGGCAGAGTTTAAATGGCAGAGTTTAAATGGCAGAGTTTAAATGAAAGAGTTTAAATGGCAGAGTTTAAATCGCATAGTTTAAATCGCAGAGTTTAAATGGCAGAGTTTAAATGGCAGAGTTTAAATGGCAGAGTTTAAATGGCAGAGTTTAAATGGCAGAGTTTAAATCGCAGAGTTTAAATCGCAGAGTTTACATCGCAGAGTTTAAATGGCAGAGTTTAAATGGCAGAGTTTAAATGGCAGAGTTTAAATCGCAGAGTTAAATCGCAGAGTTTAAATGGCAGAGTTTAAATGGTAGAGTTTAAATCGCAGAGTTTACATCGCAGAGTTTAAATCGCAGAGTTTAAATTGCAGAATTTAAATCACAGAGTTTAAATCGCAGAGTTTAAATGGCAGTGTTTAAATGGCAGAGTTTAAATCGCAGAGTTTAAATCGCAGAGTTTAAATCGCAGAGTTTAAATGGCAGAGTTTAAATGGCAGAGTTTAAATGGCAGAGTTTAAATGGTAGAGTTTAAATCACAGAGTTTAAATCGCAGAGTTTAAATTGCAAAATCGCATAGCTTAAATCGCAGAGTTTAAATGGCAGAGTTTAAATGGCAGAGTTTAAATGGCAGAGTTTAAATCACAGAGTTTAAATGGCAGAGTTGAAATGGCAGAGTTTAAATGGCAGAGTTTAAATCGCAGAGTTTAAATGGCAGAGTTTAAATGGCAGAGTTTAAATCGCAGAGTTTACATCGCAGAGTTTAAATGGTAGAGTTTAAATCGCAGAGTTTACATCGCAGAGTTTAAATCGCAGAGTTTAAATTGCAGAATTAAAATCACAGAGTTTAAATCGCAGAGTTTAAATGGCAGTGTTTAAATGGCAGAGTTTAAATCGCAGAGTTTAAATCGCAGAGTTTAAATGGCAGAGTTTAAATGGCAGAGTTTAAATGGCAGAGTTTAAATGGCAGAGTTTAAATGGTAGAGTTTAAATCACAGAGTTTAAATCGCAGAGTTTAAATTGCAAAATCGCATAGCTTAAATTGCAGAGTTTAAATGGCAGAGTTTAAATCGCAGAGTTTAAATGGCAGAGTTTAAATGGCAGAGTTTAAATCACAGAGTTTAAATGGCAGAGTTTAAATGGCAGAGTTTAAATGGCAGAGTTTAAATCGCAGAGTTTAAATGGCAGAGTTTAAATGGCAGAGTTTAAATCGCAGAGTTTACATCGCAGAGTTTAAATGGCAGAGTTTAAATGGCAGAGTTTAAATTGCAGAGTTTAAATCGCAGAGTTTAAATCGCAGAGTTTAAATCGCATAGTTTAAATCGCATAGTTTAAATGGCAGAGTTTAAATGGCAGAGTTTAAATGGCAGAGTTTAAATCGCAGAGTTTAAATCGTAGAGTTTAAATCGCAGAGTTTAAATCACAAAATCGCAGAGCTTAAATCGCTGAGTTTAAATGGCAGAGTTCAAATCGCAGAGTTTAAATGGCAGAGTTTAAATCGCAGAGTTTAAATCACAGAGTTTAAATCGCAGAGTTTAAATGTCAGAGTTTAAATGTCTGAGTTTAAATGGCAGAGTTTTAATGGCAGAGTTTAAATCGCAGAGTTTAAATCGCAGAGTTTAAATCGCAGAGTTTAAATCGCAGAGTTTAAATCGCAGAGTTTAAATCGCAGAGTTTAAATCGCAGAGTTTAAATGGCAGAGTTTAAATGGCAGAGTTTAAATCGCAGAGTTTAAATCGCAAAATCGCAGAGTTTAAATCGCAGAGTTTAAATGGCAGAGTTTAAATGGCAGATTTTAAATCGCAGAGTTTAAATAGCAGAGTTTAAATCGCAGAGTTTAAATGGCAGAGTTTAAATCGCAGAGTTTAAATCGCAGAGTTTAAATGGCAGAGTTTAAATGGCAGAGTTTAAATGGCAGAGTTTAAATGGCAGAGTTTAAATGGCAGAGTTTAAATGGCAGAGTTTAAATGGCAGAGTTTAAATGGCAGAGTTTAAATGGCAGAGTTTAAATCGCAGAGTTTAAATGAAAGAGTTTAAATGGCAGAGTTTAAATCGCATAGTTTAAATCGCAGAGTTTAAATCGCAGAGTTTAAATGGCAGAGTTTAAATGGCAAAGTTTAAATGGCAGAGTTTAAATGAAAGAGTTTAAATTGCAGAGTTTAAATAGCAGAGTTTAAATCGCAGAGTTTAAATCGCAGAGTTTAAATCGCAGAGGTTAAATCGCAGAGTTTAAATCGCAGAGTTTAAATGGCAGAGTTTAAATGGCAGAGTTTAAATGGCAGAGTTTAAATGGCAGAGTTTAAATGGCAGAGTTTAAATGGCAGAGTTTAAATGGCAGAGTTTAAATCGCAGAGTTTAAATCGCAGTGTTTAAATGGCAGAGTTTAAATGACAGAGTTTAAATCGCAGAGTTTAAATCGCAGAGTTTAAATCGCAGAGTTTAAATTGCAGAGTTTAAATCGCAAAGTTTAAATGGCAGAGTTTAAATGGCAGAGTTTAAATGGCAGAGTTTAAATGGCAGAGTTTAAATGGCAGAGTTTAAATGGCAGAGTTTAAATGGCAGAGTTTAAATGGCAGAGTTTAAATGGCAGAGTTTAAATGGCAGAGTTTAAATGGCAGAGTTTAAATCGCAGAGTTTAAATCGCAGAGTATAAATCGCAGAGTTTAAATCGCAGAGTTTAAATGGCAGAGTTTAAATGGCAGAGTTTAAATGGCAGAGTTTAAATGGCAGAGTTTAAATGGCAGAGTTTAAATGTCAGAATTTAAATGTTAGAGTTTAAATGTTAGAGTTTAAATGTTAGAGTTTAAATGGCAGAGTTTAAATGGCAGAGTTTAAATGGCAGAGTTTAAATGGCAGAGTTTAAATCGCAGAGTTTAAATGGCAGAGTTTAAATGGCAGAGTTTAAATGGCAGAGTTTAAATGGCAGAGTTTAAATGGCAGAGTTTAAATGGCAGAGTTTAAATGGCAGAGTTTAAATCGCAGAGTTTAAATGGCAGAGTTTAAATGGCAGAGTTTAAATCGCAGAGTTTAAATCGCAGAGTTTACATCGCAGAGTTTAAATGGCAGAGTTTAAATCGCATAGTTTAAATCGCAGAGTTTAAATCGCAGAGTTTAAATGGCAGAGTTTAAATGGCAGAGTTTAAATGGCAGAGTTTAAATGGCAGAGTTTAAATCGTAGAGTTTAAATCGCAGAGTTTAAATCACAAAATCGCAGAGCTTAAATCGCAGAGTTTAAATGGCAGAGTTCAAATCGCAGAGTTTAAATGGCAGAGTTTAAATCGCAGAGTTTAAATCGCAGAGTTTAAATCGCAGAGTTTAAATGTCAGAGTTTAAATGTCAGAGTTTAAATGGCAGAGTTTAAATGGCAGAGTTTAAATGGCAGAGTTTAAATGGCAGAGTTTAAATCGCAGAGTTTAAATCGCAGAGTTTAAATCGCAGAGTTTAAATGGCAGAGTTTAAATGGCAGAGTTTAAATGGCAGAGTTTAAATGGCAGAGTTTAAATGGCAGAATTTAAATCGCAGAGTTTAAATCGCAGAGTTTAAATCGCAAAATCGCAGAGTTTAAATCGCAGAGTTTAAATGGCAGAGTTTAAATGGCAGAGTTTAAATCGCAGAGTTTAAATCGCAGAGTTTAAATCGCAGAGTTTAAATCGCAGAGTTTAAATCGCAGAGTTTAAATCGCAGAGTTTAAATCGCAGTGTTTAAATCGCAGAGTTTAAATGGCAGAGTTTAAATGGCAGAGTTTAAATGGCAGAGTTTAAATGGCAGAGTTTAAATAGCAGAGTTTAAATGGCAGAGTTTAAATGGCAGAGTTTAAATGGCAGAGTTTAAATCGCATAGTTTAAATCGCAGAGTTTAATTCGCAGAGTTTAATTCGCAGAGTTTAATTCGCAGAGTTTAATTCGCAGAGTTTAAATGGCAGAGTTTAAATGGCAGAGTTTAAATGGCAGAGTTTAAATCGCAGAGTTTAAATGGCAGAGTTTAAATGGCAGAGTTTAAATCGCAGAGTTTAAATCGCAGAGTTTAAATGGCAGAGTTTAAATGGCAGAGTTTAAATGGCAGAGTTTAAATGGCAGAGTTTAAATGGCAGAGTTTAAATGGCAGAGTTTAAATGGCAGAGTTTAAATGGCAGAGTTTAAATGGCAGAGTTTACATCGCAGAGTTTAAATGGCAGAGTTTAAATGGCAGAGTTTAAATGGCAGAGTTTAAATGCCAGAGTTTAAATCGCAGAGTTTAAATGGCAGAGTTTAAATGGTAGAGTTTAAATCGCAGAGTTTAAATCGCAGAGTTTACATCGCAGAGTTTAAATCGCAGAGTTTAAATCGCAGAATTTAAATCACAGAGTATAAATCGCAGAGTTTAAATGGCAGTGTTTAAATGGCAGAGTTTAAATCGCAGAGTTTAAATCGCAGAGTTTAAATCGCAGAGTTTAAATGGCAGAGTTTAAATGGCAGAGTTTAAATGGCAGAGTTTAAATGGTAGAGTTTAAATCACAGAGTTTAAATCGCAGAGTTTAAATTGCAAAATCGCATAGCTTAAATCGCAGAGTTTAAATGGCAGAGTTTAAATCGCAGAGTTTAAATGGCAGAGTTTAAATCACAGAGTTTAAATGGCAGAGTTTAAATGGCAGAGTTTAAATGGCAGAGTTTAAATCGCAGAGTTTAAATGGCAGAGTTTAAATGGCAGAGTTTAAATCGCAGAGTTTACATCGCAGAGTTTAAATCGCAGAGTTTATATCGCAGTGTTTAAATCGCAGAGTTTAAATGGCAGTGTTTAAATGGCAGTGTTTAAATGGCAAAGTTTAAATCGCAGAGTTTAAATCGCAGAGTTTAAATCGCAGAGTTTAAATGGCAGAGTTTAAATGGCAGAGTTTAAATGGCAGAGTTTAAATGGCAGATTTTAAATGGCAGAGTTTAATTGGCAGAGTTTAATTGGCAGAGTTTAAATGGCAGAGTTAAATCGCAGAGTTTAAATCGCAGAGTTTAAATCGCAGAGTTTAAATTGCAGAGTTTAAATGGCAGAGTTTAAATGGCAGAGTTTAAATGGCAGAGTTTAAATGGCAGAGTTTAAATGGCAGAGTTTACATGGCTGAGTTTAAATCGCAGAGTGTAAATCGCAGAGTTTAAATCGTAGAGTTTAAAAGGCAGAGTTTAAATGGCAGAGTTTAAATGGCAGTGTTTAAATGGTAGAGTTTAAATTGCAGAGTTTAAATCGCAGAGTTTAAATCGCAAAATCGCAGAGTTTAAATCGCGGAGTTTAAATGGCAGAGTTTAAATGGCAGAGTTTAAATCGCAGAGTTTAAATAGCAGAGTTTAAATCGCAGAGTTTAAATCGCAGAGTTTAAATGGCAGAGTTTAAATCGCAGAGTTTAAATCACAGAGTTTAAATGGCAGAGTTTAAATGACAGAGTTTAAATGGCAGAGTTTAAATGGCAGAGTTTAAATGGCAGAGTTTAAATGGCAGAGTTTAAATGGCAGAGTTTAAATGGCAGAGTTTAAATGAAAGAGTTTAAATGGCAGAGTTTAAATCGCATAGTTTAAATCGCAGAGTTTAAATGGCAGAGTTTAAATGGCAGAGTTTAAATGGCAGAGTTTAAATGGCAGAGTTTAAATGGCAGAGTTTAAATCGCAGAGTTTAAATCGCAGAGTTTACATCGCAGAGTTTAAATGGCAGAGTTTAAATGGCAGAGTTTAAATGGCAGAGTTTAAATCGCAGAGTTAAATCGCAGAGTTTAAATGGCAGAGTTTAAATGGTAGAGTTTAAATCGCAGAGTTTAAATCGCAGAGTTTAAATGGCAGAGTTTAAATGGCAGAGTTTAAATGGCAGAGTTTAAATGGCAGAGTTTAAATGGTAGAGTTTAAATCACAGAGTTTAAATCGCAGAGTTTAAATTGCAAAATCGCATAGCTTAAATTGCAGAGTTTAAATGGCAGAGTTTAAATCGCAGAGTTTAAATGGCAGAGTTTAAATGGCAGAGTTTAAATCACAGAGTTTAAATGGCAGAGTTTAAATGGCAGAGTTTAAATGGCAGAGTTTAAATCGCAGAGTTTAAATGGCAGAGTTTAAATGGCAGAGTTTAAATCGCAGAGTTTACATCGCAGAGTTTAAATCGCAGAGTTTATATCACAGAGTTTATATCGCAGAGTTTAAATCACAGAGTTTAAATCGCAGAGTTTAAATGGCAGTGTTTAAATGGCAGAGTTTAAATCGCAGAGTTTAAATCGCAGAGTTTAAATGGCAGAGTTTAAATGGCAGAGTTTAAATGGCAGAGTTTAAATGGCAGAGTTTAAATTGTAGAGTTTAAATGGCAGAGTTTAATTGGCAGAGTTTAAATCGCAGAGTTTAAATTGCAGAGTTTAAATCGCAGAGTTTAAATCGCAGAGTTTAAATCGCAGAGTTTAAATGGCAGAGTTTAAATCACAGAGTTTAAATTGAAGAGTTTAAATTGAAGAGTTTAAATGACAGAGTTTAAATGGCAGAGTTTAAATGGCAGAGTTTAAATGGCAGAGTTTAAATGACAGAGTTTAAATGGTAGAGTTTAAATGGCAGAGTTTAAATGGCAGAGTTTAAATTGCAGAGTTTAAATCGCAGAGTTTAAATCGCAGAGTTTAAATCGCATAGTTTAAATCGCAGAGTTTAAATGGCAGAGTTTAAATGGCAGAGTTTAAATGGCAGAGTTTAAATCGCAGAGTTTAAATCGTAGAGTTTAAATCGCAGAGTTTAAATCACAAAATCGCAGAGCTTAAATCGCTGAGTTTAAATGGCAGAGTTCAAATCGCAGAGTTTAAATGGCAGAGTTTAAATCGCAGAGTTTAAATCACAGAGTTTAAATCGCAGAGTTTAAATGTCAGAGTTTAAATGTCTGAGTTTAAATGGCAGAGTTTTAATGGCAGAGTTTAAATCGCAGAGTTTAAATCGCAGAGTTTAAATCGCAGAGTTTAAATCGCAGAGTTTAAATCGCAGAGTTTAAATCGCAGAGTTTAAATCGCAGAGTTTAAATGGCAGAGTTTAAATGGCAGAGTTTAAATCGCAGAGTTTAAATCGCAAAATCGCAGAGTTTAAATCGCAGAGTTTAAATGGCAGAGTTTAAATGGCAGATTTTAAATCGCAGAGTTTAAATAGCAGAGTTTAAATCGCAGAGTTTAAATGGCAGAGTTTAAATCGCAGAGTTTAAATCGCAGAGTTTAAATGGCAGAGTTTAAATGGCAGAGTTTAAATGGCAGAGTTTAAATGGCAGAGTTTAAATGGCAGAGTTTAAATGGCAGAGTTTAAATGGCAGAGTTTAAATGGCAGAGTTTAAATGGCAGAGTTTAAATCGCAGAGTTTAAATGAAAGAGTTTAAATGGCAGAGTTTAAATCGCATAGTTTAAATCGCAGAGTTTAAATCGCAGAGTTTAAATGGCAGAGTTTAAATGGCAAAGTTTAAATGGCAGAGTTTAAATGGCGGAGTTTAAATGGCAGAGTTTAAATGGCAGAGTTTAAATGGCAGAGTTTAAATGGCAGAGTTTAAATCGCAGAGTTTAAATCGCAGTGTTTAAATGGCAGAGTTTAAATGACAGAGTTTAAATCGCAGAGTTTAAATCGCAGAGTTTAAATCGCAGAGTTTAAATTGCAGAGTTTAAATCGCAAAGTTTAAATGGCAGAGTTTAAATGGCAGAGTTTAAATGGCAGAGTTTAAATGGCAGAGTTTAAATGGCAGAGTTTAAATGGCAGAGTTTAAATGGCAGAGTTTAAATGGCAGAGTTTAAATGGCAGAGTTTAAATGGCAGAGTTTAAATGGCAGAGTTTAAATCGCAGAGTTTAAATCGCAGAGTATAAATCGCAGAGTTTAAATCGCAGAGTTTAAATGGCAGAGTTTAAATGGCAGAGTTTAAATGGCAGAGTTTAAATGGCAGAGTTTAAATGGCAGAGTTTAAATGTCAGAATTTAAATGTTAGAGTTTAAATGTTAGAGTTTAAATGTTAGAGTTTAAATGGCAGAGTTTAAATGGCAGAGTTTAAATGGCAGAGTTTAAATGGCAGAGTTTAAATCGCAGAGTTTAAATGGCAGAGTTTAAATGGCAGAGTTTAAATGGCAGAGTTTAAATGGCAGAGTTTAAATGGCAGAGTTTAAATGGCAGAGTTTAAATGGCAGAGTTTAAATGGCAGAGTTTAAATCGCAAAATTGCAGAGTTTAAATGGCAGAGTTTAAATGGCAGAGTTTAAATGGCAGAGTTTAAATGGCAGAGTTTAAATCACAGAGTTTAAATCGCAGAGTTTAAATCGCAGAGTTTAAATCGCAGAGTTTAAATCGCAGAGTTTAAATCGCAGAGTTTAAATGGCAGAGTTTAAATGGCAGAGTTTAAATCGCAGAGTTTAAATCGCAGAGTTTAAATCGCAGAGTTTAAATCGCAGAGTTTAAATCGCAGTGTTTAAATCGCAGAGTTTAAATGGCAGAGTTTAAATGGCAGAGTTTAAATGGCAGAGTTTAAATGGCAGAGTTTAAATAGCAGAGTTTAAATGGCAGAGTTTAAATGGCAGAGTTTAAATGGCAGAGTTTAAATCGCATAGTTTAAATCGCAGAGTTTAATTCGCAGAGTTTAATTCGCAGAGTTTAAATGGCAGAGTTTAAATGGCAGAGTTTAAATCGCAGAGTTTAAATCGCAGAGTTGAAATGGCAGAGTTTAAATGGCAGAGTTTATATGGCAGAGTTTAAATGGCAGAGTTTAAATGGCAGAGTTTAAATGGCAGAGTTTAAATGGCAGAGTTTAAATGGCAGAGTTTAAATGGCAGAGTTTAAATCGCAAAATTGCAGAGTTTAAATGGCAGAGTTTAAATGGCAGAGTTTAAATGGCAGAGTTTAAATGGCAGAGTTTAAATGGCAGAGTTTAAATGGCAGAGTTTAAATGGCAGAGTTTAAATGGCAGAGTTTAAATGGCAGAGTTTAAATGGCAGAGTTTAAATGGCAGAGTTTAAATGGCAGAGTTTAAATGGCAGAGTTTAAATGGCAGAGTTTAAATGGCAGAGTTTAAATCGCAGAGTTTAAATCGCAGAGTTTAAATCGCAGAGTTTAAATCGCAGAGTATAAATCGCAGAGTTTAAATCGCAGAGTTTAAATGGCAGAGTTTAAATGGCAGAGTTTAAATGGCAGAGTTTAAATCGCAGAGTTTAAATGGCAGAGTTTAAATGTTAGAATTTAAATGTTAGAGTTTAAATGTTAGAGTTTAAATGGCAGAGTTTAAATCGCAGAGTTTAAATCGCAGAGTTTAAATCGCAGAGTTTAAATGGCAGAGTTTAAATGGCAGAGTTTAAATCGCAGAGTTTAAATAGCAGAGTTTAAATGGCAGAGTTTAAATGGCAGAGTTTAAATGGCAGAGTTTAAATGGCAGAGTTTAAATGGCAGAGTTTAAATGGCAGAGTTTAAATGGCAGAGTTTAAATGGCAGAGTTTAAATGGCAGAGTTTAAATGGCAGAGTTTAAATCGCAAAATTGCAGAGTTTAAATGGCAGAGTTTAAATGGCAGAGTTTAAATGGCAGAGTTTAAATCACAGAGTTTAAATCGCAGAGTTTAAATCGCAGAGTTTAAATCGCAGAGTTTAAATGACAGAGTTTAAATCGCAGAGTTTAAATGGCAGAGTTTAAATGGCAGAGTTTAAATCGCAGAGTTTAAATCGCAGAGTTTAAATCGATGAGTTTAAATCGCAGATTTTAAATCGCAGAGTTTAAATCGTAAAATCGCAGAGTTTAAATCGCAGAGTTTAAATCGCAGAGTTTAAATCGCAGAGTTTAAATGGCAGAGTTTAAATCGCAGTGTTTAAATGGCAGAGTTTAAATGGCAGAGTTTAAATCGCAAAATTGCAGAGTTTAAATGGCAGAGTTTAAATGGCAGAGTTTAAATGGCAGAGTTTAAATGGCAGAGTTTAAATCACAGAGTTTAAATCGCAGAGTTTAAATCGCAGAGTTTAAATCGCAGAGTTTAAATCGCAGAGTTTAAATCGCAGAGTTTAAATGGCAGAGTTTAAATGGCAGAGTTTAAATCGCAGAGTTTAAATCGCAGAGTTTAAATCGCAGAGTTTAAATCGCAGAGTTTAAATCGCAGTGTTTAAATCGCAGAGTTTAAATGGCAGAGTTTAAATGGCAGAGTTTAAATGGCAGAGTTTAAATGGCAGAGTTTAAATAGCAGAGTTTAAATGGCAGAGTTTAAATGGCAGAGTTTAAATGGCAGAGTTTAAATCGCATAGTTTAAATCGCAGAGTTTAATTCGCAGAGTTTAATTCGCAGAGTTTAAATGGCAGAGTTTAAATGGCAGAGTTTAAATCGCAGAGTTTAAATCGCAGAGTTGAAATGGCAGAGTTTAAATGGCAGAGTTTAAATGGCAGAGTTTAAATGGCAGAGTTTAAATGGCAGAGTTTAAATGGCAGAGTTTAAATGGCAGAGTTTAAATGGCAGAGTTTAAATCGCAAAATTGCAGAGTTTAAATGGCAGAGTTTAAATGGCAGAGTTTAAATGGCAGAGTTTAAATGGCAGAGTTTAAATGGCAGAGTTTAAATGGCAGAGTTTAAATGGCAGAGTTTAAATGGCAGAGTTTAAATCGCAGAGTTTAAATCGCAGAGTTTAAATGGCAGAGTTTAAATGGCAGAGTTTAAATGGCAGAGTTTAAATGGCAGAGTTTAAATGGCAGAGTTTAAATCGCAGAGTTTAAATCGCAGAGTTTAAATCGCAGAGTTTAAATCGCAGAGTATAAATCGCAGAGTTTAAATCGCAGAGTTTAAATGGCAGAGTTTAAATGGCAGAGTTTAAATGGCAGAGTTTAAATCGCAGAGTTTAAATGGCAGAGTTTAAATGTTAGAATTTAAATGTTAGAGTTTAAATGTTAGAGTTTAAATGGCAGAGTTTAAATCGCAGAGTTTAAATCGCAGAGTTTAAATCGCAGAGTTTAAATGGCAAAGTTTAAATGGCAGAGTTTAAATTGCAGAGTTTAAATAGCAGAGTTTAAATGGCAGAGTTTAAATGGCAGAGTTTAAATGGCAGAGTTTAAATGGCAGAGTTTAAATGGCAGAGTTTAAATGGCAGAGTTTAAATGGCAGAGTTTAAATGGCAGAGTTTAAATGGCAGAGTTTAAATGGCAGAGTTTAAATCGCAAAATTGCAGAGTTTAAATGGCAGAGTTTAAATGGCAGAGTTTAAATGGCAGAGTTTAAATCACAGAGTTTAAATCGCAGAGTTTAAATCGCAGAGTTTAAATCGCAGAGTTTAAATGACAGAGTTTAAATCGCAGAGTTTAAATGGCAGAGTTTAAATGGCAGAGTTTAAATCGCAGAGTTTAAATCGCAGAGTTTAAATCGATGAGTTTAAATCGCAGATTTTAAATCGCAGAGTTTAAATCGTAAAATCGCAGAGTTTAAATCGCAGAGTTTAAATCGCAGAGTTTAAATCGCAGAGTTTAAATGGCAGAGTTTAAATCGCAGAGTTTAAATCGCAGAGTTTAAATCGCAGAGTTTAAATCGCAGAGTTTAAATCGCAGAGTTTAAATCGCAGAGTTAAATGACAGAGTTTAAATCGCAGAGTTTAAATCGCAGAGTTTAAATGGCATTGTTTTAATGGCAGAGTATAAATCGCAGAGTTTAAATTGCAGAGTTTAAATCGCAGAGTTTAAATCGCAGAGTTTAAATCGCAGAGTTTAAATGGCAGAGTTTAAATGGCAGAATTTAAATCGCAGAGTTTAAATGGCAGAGTTTAAATCGCAGAGTTTAAATGGCAAAGTTTATATCGCAGAGTTTAAATCGCAGAGTTTAAATCGCAGAGTTTAAATCGCAGAGTTTAAATCGTAAAATCGCAGAGTTTAAATCGCAGAGTTTAAATCGCAGAGTTTAAATCGCAGAGTTTAAATCGCAGAGTTTAAATGGCAGAGTTTAAATGGCAGAATTTAAATGGCAGAGTTTAAATCGCAGAGTTTAAATGGCAGAGTTTAAATGGCAGTGTTTAAATGGCAGAGTTTAAATGGCAGAGTTTAAATCGCAGTGTTTAAATGGCAGAGTTTAAATGGCAGAGTTTAAATGGCAGAGTTTAAATCCCAGAGTTTAAATCGCAGAGTTTAAATCGCAGAGTTTAAATCGCAGAGCTTAAATCGCAGAGTTTAAATGACAGAGTTAAAATGGCAGAGTTTAAATGGCAGAGTTTAAATGGCAGAGTTTAAATGGCAGAGTTTAAATGGCAGAGTTTAAATGGCAGAGTTTAAATGGCAGAGTTTAAATGGCAGAGTTTAAATGGCAGAGTTTAAATGGCAGAGTTTAAATGGCAGAGTTTAAATGGCAGAGTTTAAATGGCAGAGTTTAAATGGCAGAGTTTAAATGGCAGAGTTTAAATCGCAGAGTTTAAATGGCAGAGTTTAAATGTTAGAGTTTAAATGTTAGAGTTTAAATGGCAGAGTTTAAATGGCAGAGTTTAAATGGCAGAGTTTAAATCGCAGAGTTTAAATGGCAGAGTTTAAATCGCAGAGTTTAAATCGCAGAGCTTGAATCGCAGAGTTTAAATGACAGAGTTAAAATGGCAGAGTTTAAATGGCAGAGTTTAAATGGCAGAGTTTAAATGGCAGAGTTTAAATGGCAGAGTTTAAATCGCAGAGTTTAAATCGCAGAGTTTAAATCGCAGAGTTTAAATGGCAGAGTTTAAATCGCAAAATCGCAGAGTTTAAATCGCAGAGTTTAAATCGCAGAGTTTAAATGGCAGAGTTTTAATGGCAGAGTTTAAATCGCAGAGTTTAAATCGCAGAGTTTAAATCGCAGAGTTTAAATCGCAGAGTTTAAATCGCAGAGTTAAATGATAGAGTTTAAATCGCAGAGTTTAAATCGCAGAGTTTAAATGGCAGTGTTTAAATGGCAGAGTATAAATCACAGAGTTTAAATTGCAGAGTTTAAATCGCAGAGTTTAAATCGCAGAGTTTAAATCGCAGAGTTTAAATCGCAGAGTTTAAATGGCAGAGTTTAAATCGCAGAGTTTAAATCGCAGAGTTTAAATCGATGAGTTTAAATCGCAGAGTTTAAATGGCAGAGTTTAAATGGCAGAGTTTAAATGGCAGAGTTTAAATGGCAGAGTTTAAATCGCAGTGTTTAAATGGCAGAGTTTAAATCGCAGAGTTTAAATCGCAGAGTTTAAATCCCAGAGTTTAAATTGCAGAGTTTAAATGGCAGAGTTTAAATCGCAGAGTTTAAATCGCAGAGTTTAAATGGCAGAGTTTAAATGGCAGAGTTTAAATGGCAGAATTTAAATGTTAGAGTTTAAATGTTAGAGTTTAAATGGCAGAGTTTAAATGGCAGAGTTTAAATGGCTGAGTTTAAATGGCAGAGTTTAAATCGCAGAGTTTAAATGGCAGAGTTTAAATCGCAGAGTTTAAATGGCAGAGTTTAAATGGCAGAGTTTAAATGGCAGAGTTTAAATGGCAGAGTTTAAATCGCAAAATTGCAGAGTTTAAATGGCAGAGTTTAAATGGCAGAGTTTAAATGGCAGAGTTTAAATGGCAGAGTTTAAATTGCAGAGTTTAAATCGCAGAGTTTAAATCGCAGAGTTTAAATCGCAGAGTTTAAATCGCAGAGTTTAAATGACAGAGTTTAAATCGCAGAGTTTAAATCGCAGAGTTTAAATGGCAGAGTTTAAATGGCAGAGTTTAAATCGCAGAGTTTAAATCGCAGAGTTTAAATCGATGAGTTTAAATCGATGAGTTTAAATCGCAGATTTTAAATCGCAGAGTTTAAATGAAAGAGTTTAAATTGCAGAGTTTAAATAGCAGAGTTTAAATCGCAGAGTTTAAATCGCAGAGTTTAAATCGCAGAGGTTAAATCGCAGAGTTTAAATCGCAGAGTTTAAATGGCAGAGTTTAAATGGCAGAGTTTAAATGGCAGAGTTTAAATGGCAGAGTTTAAATGGCAGAGTTTAAATGGCAGAGTTTAAATCGCAGAGTTTAAATCGCAGTGTTTAAATGGCAGAGTTTAAATGACAGAGTTTAAATCGCAGAGTTTAAATCGCAGAGTTTAAATCGCAGAGTTTAAATCGCAGAGTTTAAATCGCAGAGTTTAAATGGCAGAGTTTAAATGGCAGAGTTTAAATGGCAGAGTTTAAATGGCAGAGTTTAAATGGCAGAGTTTAAATGGCAGAGTTTAAATGGCAGAGTTTAAATGGCAGAGTTTAAATCGCAGAGTTTAAATCGCAGAGTTTAAATGGCAGAGTTTAAATGGCAGAGTTTAAATCGCAGAGTTTAAATCGCAGAGTATAAATCGCAGAGTTTAAATCGCAGAGTTTAAATGGCAGAGTTTAAATGGCAGAGTTTAAATGGCAGAGTTTAAATCCCAGAGTTTAAATCCCAGAGTTTAAATGGCAGAGTTTAAATGTCAGAATTTAAATGTTAGAGTTTAATTGTTAGAGTTTAAATGGCAGAGTTTAAATGGCAGAGTTTAAATGGCAGAGTTTAAATGGCAGAGTTTAAATGGCAGAGTTTAAATCGCAGAGTTTAAATGGCAGAGTTTAAATGGCAGAGTTTAAATGGCAGAGTTTAAATGGCAGAGTTTAAATGGCAGAGTTTAAATGGCAGAGTTTAAATGGCAGAGTTTAAATGGCAGAGTTTAAATGGCAGAGTTTAAATCGCAAAATTGCAGAGTTTAAATGGCAGAGTTTAAATGGCAGAGTTTAAATGGCAGAGTTTAAATGGCAGAGTTTAAATGGCAGAGTTTAAATCACAGAGTTTAAATCGCAGAGTTTAAATCGCAGAGTTTAAATCGCAGAGTTTAAATCGCAGAGTTTAAATGGCAGAGTTTAAATCGCAGAGTTTAAATGGCAGAGTTTAAATGGCAGAGTTTAAATCGCAGAGTTTAAATCGCAGAGTTTAAATGGCAGAGTTTAAATGGCAGAGTTTAAATGGCAGAGTTTAAATGGCAGAGTTTAAATGGCAGAGTTTAAATGGCAGAGTTTAAATGGCAGAGTTTAAATGGCAGAGTTTAAATGGCAGAGTTTAAATCGCAAAATTGCAGAGTTTAAATGGCAGAGTTTAAATGGCAGAGTTTAAATGGCAGAGTTTAAATGGCAGAGTTTAAATGGCAGAGTTTAAATGGCAGAGTTTAAATGGCAGAGTTTAAATCGCAGAGTTTAAATCGCAGAGTTTAAATGGCAGAGTTTAAATGGCAGAGTTTAAATGGCAGAGTTTAAATGGCAGAGTTTAAATGGCAGAGTTTAAATCGCAGAGTTTAAATCGCAGAGTTTAAATCGCAGAGTATAAATCGCAGAGTTTAAATCGCAGAGTTTAAATGGCAGAGTTTAAATGGCAGAGTTTAAATGGCAGAGTTTAAATGGCAGAGTTTAAATCGCAGAGTTTAAATGGCAGAGTTTAAATGGCAGAATTTAAATGTTAGAGTTTAAATGTTAGAGTTTAAATGGCAGAGTTTAAATGGCAGAGTTTAAATCGCAGAGTTTAAATCGCAGAGTTTAAATCGCAAAATTGCAGAGTTTAAATGGCAGAGTTTAAATGGCAGAGTTTAAATGGCAGAGTTTAAATCACAGAGTTTAAATCGCAGAGTTTAAATCGCAGAGTTTAAATCGCAGAGTTTAAATGACAGAGTTTAAATCGCAGAGTTTAAATGGCAGAGTTTAAATGGCAGAGTTTAAATCGCAGAGTTTAAATCGCAGAGTTTAAATCGATGAGTTTAAATCGATGAGTTTAAATCGCAGATTTTAAATCGCAGAGTTTAAATCGCAGAGTTTAAATCGTAAAATCGCAGAGTTTAAATCGCAGAGTTTAAATCGCAGAGTTTAAATGGCAGAGTTTAAATCGCAGAGTTTAAATGGCAGAGTTTAAATCGCAGAGTTTAAATCGCAGAGTTTAAATCGCAGAGTTTAAATTGCAGAGTTTAAATCGCAGAGTTAAATGACAGAGTTTAAATCGCAGAGTTTAAATCGCAGAGTTTAAATGGCATTGTTTTAATGGCAGAGTATAAATCGCAGAGTTTAAATTGCAGAGTTTAAATCGCAGAGTTTAAATCGCAGAGTTTAAATCGCAGAGTTTAAATCGCAGAGTTTAAATGGCAGAGTTTAAATGGCAGAATTTAAATCGCAGAGTTTAAATCGCAGAGTTTAAATCGCAGAGTTTAAATGGCAAAGTTTATATCGCAGAGTTTAAATCGCAGAGTTTAAATCGCAGAGTTTAAATCGCAGAGTTTAAATCGTAAAATCGCAGAGTTTAAATCGCAGAGTTTAAATCGCAGAGTTTAAATCGCAGAGTTTAAATCGCAGAGTTTAAATGGCAGAGTTTAAATGGCAGAGTTTAAATGGCAGAGTTTAAATCGCAGAGTTTAAATGGCAGAGTTTAAATGGCAGTGTTTAAATGGCAGAGTTTAAATGGCAGAGTTTAAATCGCAGTGTTTAAATGGCAGAGTTTAAATGGCAGAGTTTAAATCCCAGAGTTTAAATCGCAGAGTTTAAATCGCAGAGTTTAAATCGCAGAGTTTAAATCGCAGAGTTTAAATCGCAGAGCTTAAATCGCAGAGTTTAAATGGCAGAGTTAAAATGGCAGAGTTTAAATGGCAGAGTTTAAATGGCAGAGTTTAAATGGCAGAGTTTAAATGGCAGAGTTTAAATGGCAGAGTTTAAATGGCAGAGTTTAAATCGCAGAGTTTAAATGGCAGAGTTTAAATGGCAGAGTTTAAATGGCAGAGTTTAAATGGCAGAGTTTAAATGGCAGAGTTTAAATGGCAGAGTTTAAATGGCAGAGTTTAAATGTTAGAGTTTAAATGGCAGAGTTTAAATGGCAGAGTTTAAATGGCAGAGTTTAAATGGCAGAGTTTAAATCGCAGAGTTTAAATGGCAGAGTTTAAATCGCAGAGCTTGAATCGCAGAGCTTGAATCGCAGAGTTTAAATGACAGAGTTAAAATGGCAGAGTTTAAATGGCAGAGTTTAAATGGCAGAGTTTAAATGGCAGAGTTTAAATGGCAGAGTTTAAATCGCAGAGTTTAAATCGCAGAGTTTAAATCGCAGAGTTTAAATGGCAGAGTTTAAATCGCAAAATCGCAGAGTTTAAATCGCAGAGTTTAAATCGCAGAGTTTAAATGGCAGAGTTTAAATGGCAGAGTTTAAATCGCAGAGTTTAAATCGCAGAGTTTAAATCGCAGAGTTTAAATCGCAGAGTTTAAATCGCAGAGTTAAATGATAGAGTTTAAATCGCAGAGTTTAAATCGCAGAGTTTAAATGGCAGTGTTTAAATGGCAGAGTATAAATCACAGAGTTTAAATTGCAGAGTTTAAATCGCAGAGTTTAAATCGCAGAGTTTAAATCGCAGAGTTTAAATCGCAGAGTTTAAATCGCAGAGTTTAAATGGCAGAGTTTAAATGGCAGAGTTTAAATCGCAGAGTTTAAATGGCAGAGTTTAAATCGCAGAGTTTAAATCGCAGAGTTTAAATGGCAGAGTTTAAATGGCAGAGTTTAAATGGCAGAGTTTAAATGGCAGAGTTTAAATCGCAGTGTTTAAATGGCAGAGTTTAAATCGCAGAGTTTAAATCGCAGAGTTTAAATCGCAGAGTTTAAATTGCAGAGTTTAAATTGCAGAGTTTAAATGGCAGAGTTTAAATCGCAGAGTTTAAATCGCAGAGTTTAAATCGCAGAGTTTAAATGGCAGAGTTTAAATGGCAGAGTTTAAATGGCAGAATTTAAATGTTAGAGTTTAAATGTTAGAGTTTAAATGGCAGAGTTTAAATGGCTGAGTTTAAATGGCAGAGTTTAAATCGCAGAGTTTAAATGGCAGAGTTTAAATCGCAGAGTTTAAATGGCAGAGTTTAAATGGCAGAGTTTAAATGGCAGAGTTTAAATGGCAGAGTTTAAATCGCAAAATTGCAGAGTTTAAATGGCAGAGTTTAAATGGCAGAGTTTAAATGGCATTGTTTAAATGGCAGAGTTTAAATTGCAGAGTTTAAATCGCAGAGTTTAAATCGCAGAGTTTAAATCGCAGAGTTTAAATCGCAGAGTTTAAATGACAGAGTTTAAATCGCAGAGTTTAAATCGCAGAATTTAAATGGCAGAGTTTAAATGGCAGAGTTTAATTCGCAGAGTTTAAATCGCAGAGTTTAAATCGATGAGTTTAAATCGATGAGTTTAAATCGCAGATTTTAAATCGCAGAGTTTAAATCGCAGAGTTTAAATCGTAAAATCGCAGAGTTTAAATCGCAGAGTTTAAATCGCAGAGTTTAAATGGCAGAGTTTAAATCGCAGAGTTTAAATGGCAGAGTTTAAATCGCAGAGTTTAAATCGCAGAGTTTAAATCGCAGAGTTTAAATCGCAGAGTTTAAATCGCAGAGTTAAATGACAGAGTTTAAATCGCAGAGTTTAAATCGCAGAGTTTAAATGGCATTGTTTAAATGGCAGAGTATAAATCGCAGAGTTTAAATTGCAGAGTTTAAATCGCAGAGTTTAAATCGCAGAGTTTAAATCGCAGAGTTTAAATCGCAGAGTTTAAATGGCAGAGTTTAAATGGCAGAATTTAAATTGCAGAGTTTAAATGGCAGAGTTTAAATCGCAGAGTTTAAATGGCAGAGTTTATATCGCAGAGTTTAAATCGCAGAGTTTAAATCGCAGAGTTTAAATCGCAGAGTTTAAATCGTAAAATCGCAGATATTAAATCGCAGAGTTTAAATCGCAGAGTTTGAATAGCAGAGTTTAAATCGCAGAGTTTAAATCGCAGAGTTTAAATGGCAGAGTTTAAATGGCAGAGTTTAAATCGCAGAGTTTAAATGGCAGAGTTTAAATGGCAGAGTTTAAATGGCAGAGTTTAAATCCCAGAGTTTAAATCCCAGAGTTTAAATCGCAGAGTTTAAATTGCAGAGTTTAAATCGCAGAGTTTAAATAGCAGAGTTTAAATCG
Source organism: Petrolisthes manimaculis (assembly GCA_034508575.1). Classification (NCBI taxonomy): domain Eukaryota; kingdom Metazoa; phylum Arthropoda; class Malacostraca; order Decapoda; family Porcellanidae; genus Petrolisthes; species Petrolisthes manimaculis. The sequence continues at coordinate 127,063 of JAWZYT010003948.1, read as the reverse complement.
CAGAGCTTAAATCGCAGAGTTTAAATGACAGAGTTAAAATGGCAGAGTTTAAATGGCAGAGTTTAAATGGCAGAGTTTAAATGGCAGAGTTTAAATCGCAGAGTTTAAATGGCAGAGTTTAAATGGCAGAGTTTAAATCGCAGAGTTTAAATGGCAGAGTTTAAATGGCAGAGTTTAAATGGCAGAGTTTAAATCGCAGAGTTTAAATGGCAGAGTTTAAATGTTAGAGTTTAAATGTTAGAGTTTAAATGGCAGAGTTTAAATGGCAGAGTTTAAATGGCAGAGTTTAAATTGCAGAGTTTAAATGGTAGAGTTTAAATCGCAGAGTTTAAATCGCAGAGTTTAAATCGCAGAGTTTAAATGGCAGAGTTTAAATGGCAGAGTTTAAATGGCAGAGTTTAAATGGCAGAGTTTAAATCGCAGAGTTTAAATGGCAGAGTTTAAATCGCAGAGTTTAAATGGCAGAGTTTAAATCGCAAAATCGCAGAGTTTAAATCGCAGAGTTTAAATCGCAGAGTTTAAATGGCAGAGTTTAAATGGCAGAGTTTAAATCGCAGAGTTTAAATCGCAGAGTTTAAATCGCAGAGTTTAAATCGCAGAGTTAAATGACAGAGTTTAAATCGCAAAGTTTAAATCGCAGAGTTTAATTGGCAGTGTTTAAATGGCAGAGTATAAATCACAGAGTTTAAATTGCAGAGTTTAAATCGCAGAGTTTAAATCGCAGAGTTTAAATCGCAGAGTTTAAATCGCAGAGTTTAAATGGCAGAGTCTAAATGGCAGAGTTTAAATCGCAGAGTTTAAATCGCAGAGTTTAAATCGATGAGTTTAAATCGCAGAGTTTAAATGGCAGAGTTTAAATGGCAGAGTTTAAATGGCAGAGTTTAAATGGCAGAGTTTAAATGGCAGTGTTTAAATGGCAGAGTTTAAATCGCAGAGTTTAAATCGCAGAGTTTAAATCCCAGAGTTTAAATTGCAGAGTTTAAATGGCAGAGTTTAAATCGCAGAGTTTAAATCGCAGAGTTTAAATCGCAGAGTTTAAATGGCAGAATTTAAATGTTAGAGTTTAAATGGCAGAGTATAAATGGCCGAGTTTAAATGGCTGAGTTTAAATGGCAGAGTTTATATCGCAGAGTTTAAATGGCAGAGTTTAAATCGCAGAGTTTAAATGGCAGAGTTTAAATGGCAGAGTTTAAATGGCAGAGTTTAAATCGCAGAGTTTAAATAGCAGAGTTTAAATGGCAGAGTTTAAATGGCAAAGTTTAAATCGCAGAGTTTAAATCGCAGAGTTTAAATGGCAGAGTTTAAATCGCAAAATTGCAGAGTTTAAATGGCAGAGTTTAAATGGCAGAGTTTAAATGGCAGAGTTTAAATCGCAGAGTTTAAATCGCAGAGTTTAAATCGCAGAGTTTAAATGACAGAGTTTAAATCGCAGAGTTTAAATCGCAGAGTTTAAATGGCAGTGTTTAAATGGCAGTGTTTAAAAGGCAGAGTATAAATCGCAGAGTTTAAATGGCAGAGTTTAAATGGCAGAGTTTAAATCGCAGAGTTTAAATCGCAGAGTTTAAATCGCAGAGTTTAAATCGCAGAGTTTAAATGGCAGAGTTTAAATCGCAGAGTTTAAATGGCAGAGTTTAAATCGCAGAGTTTAAATGGCAGAGTTTAAATCGCAGAGTTTAAATGGCAGAGTTTAAATCGCAGAGTTTAAATGGCAGAGTTTAAATGGCAGAGTTTAAATGGCAGAGTTTAAATGGCAGAGTTTAAATCGCAGAGTTTAAATCGCAGAGTTTAAAAGGCAGAGTTTAAATCGCAAAATCGCAGAGTTTAAACGCAGAGTTTAAATGGCAGAGTTTAAATGGCAGAGTTTAAATGGCAGAGTTTAAATGGCAGAGTTTAAATGGCAGAGTTTAAATCGCAGAGTTTAAATCGCAGAGTTTAAATCGCAGAGTTTAAATCGCACAGTTTAAATGGCAGAGTTTAAATGGCAGAGTTTAAATCGCAGAGTTTAAATCGCAGAGTTTAAATCGCAGAGTTTAAATCGATGAGTTTAAATCGCAGAGTTTAAATCGCAGAGTTTAAATCGTAAAATCGCAGAGTTTAAAAGACAGAGTTTAAATCGCAGAGTTTAAATGGCAGAGTTTAAATGGCAGTGTTTAAATGGCAGAGTATAAATCGCAGAGTTTAAATTGCAGAGTTTAAATCGCAGAGTTTAAATTGCAGAGTTTAAATCGCAGAGTTTAAATGGCAGAGTTTAAATAGCAGAGTTTAAATCGCAGAGTTTAAATCGCAGAGTTTAAATGGCAGAGTTTAAATGGCAGAGTTTAAATGGAAGAGTTTAAATCGCAGTGTTTAAATGGCAGAGTTTAAATCTCAGAGTTTAAATCCCAGAGTTTAAATCGCAGAGTTTAAATTGCAGAGTTTAAATCGCAGAGTTTAAATCGCAGAGTTTAAATCGCAGAGTTTAAATGGCAGTGTTTAAATGGCAGAGTTTAAATGGTAGAGTTTAAATGGCAGAGTTTAAATGGCAGAGTTTAAATCGCAGAGTTTAAATCGCAGAGTTTAAATCGCAGAGTTTAAATTGTAAAATCGCAGAGTTTAAAAGACAGAGTTTAAATCGCAGAGTTTAAATGGCAGAGTTTAAATGGCAGTGTTTAAATGGCAGAGTATAAATCGCAGAGTTTAAATTGCAGAGTTTAAATCGCAGAGTTTAAATCGCAGAGTTTAAATCGCAGAGTTTAAATCGCAGAGTTTAAATCGCAGAGTTTAAATCGCAGAGTTTAAATGGCAGAGTTTAAATGGAAGAGTTTAAATTGCAGTGTTTAAATGGCAGAGTTTAAATCGCAGAGTTTAAATCCCAGAGTTTAAATGGCAGTGTTTAAATGGCAGTGTTTAAATGGCAGAGTATAAATCGCAGAGTTTAAATGGCAGAGTTTAAATCGCAGAGTTTAAATCGCAGAGTTTAAATCGCAGAGTTTAAATCGCAGAGTTTAAATCGCAGAGTTTAAATCGCAGAGTTTAAATCGCAGAGTTTAAATGGCAGAGTTTAAATCGCAGAGTTTAAATGGCAGAGTTTAAATCGCAGAGTTTAAATGGCAGAGTTTAAATCGCAGAGTTTAAATGGCAGAGTTTAAGTGGCAGAGTTTAAATGGCAGAGTTTAAATGGCAGAGTTTAAATCGCAGAGTTTAAATCGCAGAGTTTAAAAGGCAGAGTTTAAATCGCAAAATCGCAGAGTTTAAACGCAGAGTTTAAATTGCAGAGTTTAAATGGCAGAGTTTAAATGGCAGAGTTTAAATGGCAGAGTTTAAATGGCAGAGTTTAAATCGCAGAGTTTAAATCGCAGAGTTTAAATCGCAGAGTTTAAATCGCACAGTTTAAATGGCAGAGTTTAAATGGCAGAGTTTAAATCGCAGAGTTTAAATCGCACAGTTTAAATCGATGAGTTTAAATCGCAGAGTTTAAATCGCAGAGTTTAAATCATAAAATCGCAGAGTTTAAAAGACAGAGTTTAAATCGCAGAGTTTAAATGGCAGAGTTTAAATGGCAGTGTTTAAATGGCAGAGTATAAATCGCAGAGTTTAAATTGCAGAGTTTAAATCGCAGAGTTTAAATTGCAGAGTTTAAATCGCAGAGTTTAAATGGCAGAGTTTAAATAGCAGAGTTTAAATCGCAGAGTTTAAATCGCAGAGTTTAAATCGCAGAGTTTAAATGGCAGAGTTTAAATGGCAGAGTTTAAATCGCAGAGTTTAAATCCCAGAGTTTAAATCGCAGAGTTTAAATCGCAGAGTTTAAATCGCAGAGTTTAAATCGCAGAGTTTAAATGGCAGTGTTTAAATGGCAGAGTTTAAATGGTAGAGTTTAAATGGCAGAGTTTAAATGGCAGAGTTTAAATCGCAGAGTTTAAATCGCAGAGTTTAAATCGCAGAGTTTAAATTGTAAAATCGCAGAGTTTAAAAGACAGAGTTTAAATCGCAGAGTTTAAATGGCAGAGTTTAAATGGCAGTGTTTAAATGGCAGAGTATAAATCGCAGAGTTTAAATTGCAGAGTTTAAATCGCAGAGTTTAAATCGCAGAGTTTAAATCGCAGAGTTTAAATCGCAGAGTTTAAATGGCAGAGTTTAAATGGCAGAGTTTAAATGGAAGAGTTTAAATTGCAGTGTTTAAATGGCAGAGTTTAAATCGCAGAGTTTAAATCCCAGAGTTTAAATCCCAGAGTTTAAATCGCAGAGTTTAAATTGCAGAGTTTAAATCGCAGAGTTTAAATCGCAGAGTTTAAATGGCAGTGTTTAAATGGCAGAGTTTAAATGGTAGAGTTTAAATGGCAGAGTTTAAATGGCAGAGTTTAAATGGCAGAGTTTAAATCGCAGAGTTTAAATTGCAGAGTTTAAATGGCAGAGTTTAAATCGCAGAGTTTAAATGGCAGAGTTTAAATGGCAGAGTTTAAATGGCAGAGTTTAAATGGCAGAGTTTAAATCGCAGAGTTTAAATTTCAGAGTTTAAATGGCAGAATTTAAATGTTAGAGTTTAAATGGCAGAGTTTAAATGGCAGAGTTTAAATGGCAGAGTTTAAATGGCAGAGTTTAAATGGCAGAGTTTAAATGGCAGAGTTTAAATAGCAGAGTTTAAATCGCAGAGTTTAAATGACAGAGTTTAAATCGCAGAGTTTAAATGGCAGAGTTTAAATGGCAGAGTTTAAATCGCAAAATCGCAGAGTTTAAATGGCAGAGTTTAAATGGCAGAGTTTAAATGGCAGAGTTTAAATCGCAGAGTTTAAATCGCAGAGTTTAAATGACAGAGTTTAAATCGCAGAGTTTAAATCGCAGAGTTTAAATGGCTGTGTTTAAATGGCAGAGTATAAATCGCAGAGTTTAAATGGCAGAGTTTAAATCGCAGAGTTTAAATCGCAGAGTTTAAATCGCAGAGTTTAAATCGCAGAGTTTAAATGGCATAGTTTAAATCGCAGAGTTTAAATGGCAGAGTTTAAATCGCAGAGTTTAAATGGCAGAGTTTAAATCGCAGAGTTTAAATGGCAGAGTTTAAATCGCAGAGTTTAAATGGCAGAGTTTAAATGGCAGAGTTTAAATGGCAGAGTTTAAATGGCAGAGTTTAAATGGCAGAGTTTAAATCGCAGAGTTTAAATCGCAGAGTTTAAAAGGCAGAGTTTAAATCGCAAAATCGCAGAGTTTAAACGCAGAGTTTAAATGGCAGAGTTTAAATGGCAGAGTTTAAATGGCAGAGTTTAAATGGCAGAGTTTAAATGGCAGAGTTTAAATTGCAGAGTTTAAATCGCAGAGTTTAAATCGCAGAGTTTAAATAGCAGAGTTTAAATAGCAGAGTTTAAATCGCAGAGTTTAAATTGCAGAGTTTAAATCGCAGAGTTTAAATCGCACAGTTTAAATGGCAGAGTTTAAATGGCAGAGTATAAATCGCAGAGTTTAAATCGCAGAGTTTAAATCGATGAGTTTAAATCGCAGAGTTTAAATCGCAGAGTTTAAATCGCAGTGTTTAAATCGTAAAATCGCAGAGTTTAAAAGACAGAGTTTAAATCGCAGAGTTTAAATGGCAGAGTTTAAATGGCAGTGTTTAAATGGCAGAGTATAAATCGCAGAGTTTAAATTGCAGAGTTTAAATCGCAGAGTTTAAATCGCAGAGTTTAAATCGCAGAGTTTAAATGGCAGAGTTTAAATCGCAGAGTTTAAATCGCAGAGTTTAAATCGCAGAGTTTAAATCGCAGAGTTTAAATGGCAGAGTTTAAATGCCAGAGTTTAAATGGCAGAGTTTAAATCGCAAAGTTTAAATGGCAGAGTTTAAATGGCAGAGTTTAAATCGCAGAGTTTAAATCTTAGAGTTTAAATCGCAGAGTATAAATGGCAGAGTTTAAATGGCAGAGTTTAAATGGCAGAGTTTAAATGGCAGAATTTAAATGGCTGAGTTTAAATGGCAGAGTTTAAATGGCAGAGTTTAAATGGCAGAGTTTAAATCGCAGAGTTTAAATCGCAGAGTTTAAATCGCAGAGTTTAAATGGCAGTGTTTAAATCGCAGAGTTTAAATCGCAGAGTTTAAATCGCAGAGTTTAAATGGCAGAGTTTAAATGGCAGAGTTTAAATGGCAGAGTTTAAATGGCAGAGTTTAAATGGCAGAGTTTAAATGGCAGTGTTTAAATGGCAGAGTTTAAATGGCAGAGTTTAAATGGCAGAGTTTAAATGGCAGAGTTTAAATGGCAGAGTTTAAATGGCAGAGTTTAAATCGCAGAGTTTAAATCGCAGAGTTTAAATCGCAGAGTTTAAATCGCAGAGTTTAAATGGCAGAGTTTAAATCGCAGAATTTAAATCGAAGAGTTTACATCGCAGAGTTTAAATCGCAGAGTATAAATGGCAGAGTTTAAATGGCAGAGTTTAAATGGCAGAATTTAAATGGCTGAGTTTAAATGGCAGAGTTTAAATGGCAGAGTTTAAATGGCAGAGTTTAAATCGCAGAGTTTAAATCGCAGAGTTTAAATCGCAGAGTTTAAATGGCAGTGTTTAAATCGCAGAGTTTAAATCGCAGAGTTTAAATCGCAGAGTTTAAATCGCAGAGTTTAAATGGCAGAGTTTAAATGGCAGAGTTTAAATGGCAGAGTTTAAATGGCAGAGTTTAAATGGCAGAGTTTAAATGGCAGAGTTTAAATGGCAGAGTTTAAATGGCAGAGTTTAAATGGCAGAGTTTAAATGGCAGAGTTTAAATCGCAGAGTTTAAATCGCAGAGTTTAAATCGCAGAGTTTAAATCGCAGAGTTTAAATCGCAGAGTTTAAATCGCAGAATTTAAATCGCAGAGTTTACATCGCAGAGTTTAAATCGCAGAGTTTAAATCGCAGAGTTTAAATGTCAGTGTTTAAATGGCAGAGTTTAAATGGCAGAGTTTAAATGGCAGAGTTTAAATGGCAGAGTTTAAATGGCAGAGTTTTAATCGCAGAGTTTAAATGGCAGAGTTTAAATGGCAGAGTTTAAATGGCAGAGTTTAAATGGCAGAGTTTAAATCGCAGAGTTTAAATGGCAGAGTTTAAATGGCAGAGTTTAAATCGCAGAGTTTAAATCGCAGAGTTTAAATCGCAGAGTTTAAATCGCAGAGTTAAAATCGCAAAATCGCTGAGTTTAAATCGCAGAGTTTAAATGGCAGAGTTTAAATGGCAGAGTTTAAATGGCAGAGTTTAAATGGCAGAGTTTAAATCACAAAATCGCAGAGTTTAAATGGCAGAGTTTAAATGGCAGAGTTTAAATGGCAGAGTTTAAATCGCAGAGTTTAAATCGCAGAGTTTAAATCGCAGAGTTTAAATCGCAGAGTTAAATGGCAGAGTTTAAATCGCAGAGTTTAAATTGCAGAGTTTAAATCGCAGAGTTTAAATGGCAGAGTTTAAATGGCAGAGTTTAAATGGCAGAGTTTAAATCGCAAAGTTTAAATGGCAGAGTTTAAATGGCAGAGTTTAAATCGCAGAGTTTAAATTTTAGAGTTTAAATCGCAGAGTATAAATGGAAGAGTTTAAATCGCAGAGATTAAATCGCAGAGTTTAAATAGCAGAGTTTAAATCGCAGAGTTTAAATCGCAGAGTTTAAATCGCAGAGTTTAAATGGCAGAGTTTAAATGGCAGAGTTTAAATGGCAGAGTTTAAATGGCAGAGTTTAAATGCCATTGTTTAAATCGCAGAGTTTAAATCGCAGAGTATAAATGGTAGAGTTTAAATCGCAGAGTTTAAATAGCATAGTTTAAATCGTAGAGTTTAAATCGCAGAGTTTAAATGGCAGTGTTTAAATGGCAGAGTTTAAATGGCAGAGTTTAAATGGCAGAGTTTAAATCGCAGAGTTTAAATGGCAGTGTTTAAATCGCAGAGTTTAAATCGCAGAGTTTAAATCGCAGAGTTTAAATCGCAGAGTTTAAATTGCAGAGTTTAAATTGCACAACTTAAATGGCAGAGTTTAAATGGCAGAGTTTAAATGGCAGAGTTTAAATCGCAGAGTATAAATCGCAGTGTTTAAATAACAGAGTTTAAATCGCAAAATCGCAGAGTTTAAATCGCAGAGTTTGAATCGCAGAGTTTAAATGGCAGAGTTTAAATCGCAGAGTTTAAATCGTAGAGTTTAAATCGCAGAGTTTAAATCGCAGACCTTAAATGGCAGAGTTTAAATGGCAGAGTTTAAATGGCAGAGTTTAAATGGCAGAGATTAAATGGCAGAGTTTAAATCGCAGAGTTTAAATCGCAGAGTTTAAATCGCAGAGTTTAAATCGCAGAGTTTAAATCGCAGAGTATAAATCGCAGAGTTTAAATCGCAGAGTTTAAATGGCAGTGTTTAAATGGCAGAGTTTAAATGGCAGAGTTTAAATGGCAGAGTTTAAATGGCAGAGTTTAAATCGCAGAGTTTAGATCGTAGAGTTTAAATCGCAGAGTTTAAATCACAAAATCGCAGAGCTTAAATCGCAGAGTTTAAATGGCAGAGTTCAAATCGCAGAGTTTAAATGGCAGAGTTTAAATCGCAGAGTTTAAATCGCAGAGTTTAAATCGCAGAGTTTAAATCGCACAGTTTAAATGTCAGAGTTTAAATGGCAGAGTTTAAATGGCAGAGTTTAAATCGCAGAGTTTAAATCGCAGAGTTTAAATCGCAGAGTTTAAATCGCAGAGTTTAAATCGCAGAGTTTAAATCGCAGAGTTTAAATGGCAAAGTTTAAATGGCAGAGTTTAAATCGCAGAGTTTAAATGGCAGAGTTTAAATGGCAGAGTTTAAATGGCAGAGTTTAAATGGCAGAGTTTAAATCGCAGAGTTTAAATGGCAGAGTTTAAATGGCAGAGTTTAAATCGCAGAGTTTAAATCGCAGAGTTTAAATCGCAGAGTTTAAATCGCAGAGTTTAAATGGCAGAGTTTAAATGGCAGAGTTTAAATGGCAGAGTTTAAATCGCAGAGTTTAAATTGCAGAGTTTAAATTGCAGAGTTTAAATGGCAGAGTTTAAATGAAAGAGTTTAAATGGCAGAGTTTAAATGGCAGAGTTTAAATCGCAGAGTTTAAATGGCAGAGTTTAAATGGCAGAGTTTAAATCGCAGAGTTTAAATGGCAGAGTTTAAATGGCAGAGTTTAAATGGCAGAGTTTAATTGGCAGAGTTTAAATCGCAGAGTTTAAATCGCAGAGTTTAAATCGCAGAGTTTAAATGGCATAGTTTAAATGGCAGAGTTTAAATGGCAGAGTTTAAATGGCAGAGTTTAAATCGCAGAGTTTAAATCGCAGAGTTTAAATCGCAGAGTTAAAATCGCAAAATCGCTGAGTTTAAATGGCAGAGTTTAAATGGCAGAGTTTAAATGGCAGAGTTTAAATGGCAGAGTTTAAATGGCAGAGTTTAAATCGCAGAGTTTAAATCGCAGAGTTTAAATCGCAGAGTTTAAATGGCAGAGTTTAAATCGCAGAGTTTAAATCGCAGAGTTTAAATGGCAGAGTTTAAATGGCAGAGTTTAAATCGCAGAGTTTAAATCGCAGAGTTTAAATCGCAGAGTTTAAATCGCAGAGTTTAAATCGCAGAGTCGCAGAGTTTAAATCGCAGAGTTTAAATGGCAGAGTTTAAATGGCAGAGTTTAAATGGCAGAGTTTAAATCGCAAAATCGCAGAGTTTAAATCGCAGAGTTTAAATCGCAGAGTTAAATGGCAGAGTTTAAATCGCAGAGTTTAAATGGCAGAGTTTAAATGGCAGAGTTTAAATCGCAAAGTTTAAATGGCAGAGTTTAAATGGCAGAGTTTAAATCGCAGAGTTTAAATCTTAGAGTTTAAATCGCAGAGTATAAATGGAAGAGTTTAAATCGCAGAGTTTAAATCGTAGAGTTTAAATAGCAGAGTTTAAATCGTAGAGTTTAAATAGCAGAGTTTAAATGGCAGAGTTTAAATGGCAGAGTTTAGATGGCAGAGTTTAAATGGCAGAGTTTAAATGGCAGAGTTTAAATTGCAGAGTTTAAATAGCATAGTTTAAATCGCAGAGTTTAAATCGCAGAGTTTAAATGGCAGTGTTTAAATGGCAGAGTTTAAATGGCAGAGTTTAAATGGCAGAGTTTAAATGGTAGAGTTTAAATGGCAGAGTTTAAATGGCAGAGTTTAAATCGCAGAGTTTAAGTCGCAGAGGTTAAATCGCAGAGTTTAAATCGCAGAGTTTAATTCGCAGAGTTTAAATCGCAGAGTTTAAATCGCAGAGTTTAAATGGCAGAGTTTAAATGGCAGAGTTTAAATGGCAGAGTTTAAATGGCAGAGTTTAAATCGCAGAGTTTAAATGGCAGTGTTGAAATCGCAGAGTTTAAATCGCAGAGTTTAAATCGCAGAGTTTGAATCGCAGAGTTTAAATTGCAGAGTTTAAATGGCAGAGTTTAAATGGCAGAGTTTAAATGGCAGAGTTTAAATGGCAGAGTTTAAATCGCAGAGTATAAATCGCAGTGTTTAAATAGCAGAGTTTAAATTGCAAAATCGCAGAGTTTAAATCGCAGAGTTTAAATGACAGAGTTTAAATGGCAGAGTTTAAATCGCAGAGTTTAAATCGCAGAGTTTAAATCGCAGAGTTTAAATCGCAGAGTTAAATGGCAGAGTTTAAATCGCAGAGTTTAAATCGCAGAGTTTAAATGGCAGAGTTTAAATGTCAGTGTTTAAATGGCAGAGTTTAAATGGCAGAGTTTAAATCACAGAGTTTAAATCGTAGAGTTTAAATCGCAGAGTTTAAATCGCAGACTTTAAATCGCAGAGTTTAAATCGCAGAGTTTAAATGGCAGAGTTTAAATGGCAGAGTTTAAATGGCAGAATTTAAATGGCTGAGTTTAAATGGCAGAGTTTAAATGGCAGAGTTTAAATGGCAGAGTTTAAATGGCAGAGTTTAAATGGCAGAGTTTAAATGGCAGAGTTTAAATGGCAGAGTTTAAATCGCAGAGTTTAAATTGCAGAGTTTAAATCGCAGAGTTTAAATCGCAGAGTTTAAATCGCAGAGTTTAAATCGCAGAGTTTAAATCGCAGAGTTTAAATCGCAGTGTTTAAATGGCAGAGTTTAAATGGCAGAGTTTAAATGGCAGAGTTTAAATGGCAGAGTTTAAATGGCAGAGTTTAAATGGCAGAGTTTAAATCGCAGAGTTTAAATCGCAGAGTTTAAATCGCAGAGTTTGAATCGCAGAGTTTGAATCGCAGAGTTTAAATGGCAGAGTTTAAATGGCAGAGTTTAAATGGCAGAGTTTAAATGGCAGAGTTTAAATCGCAGAGTTTAAATGGCAGAGTTTAAATGGCAGAGTTTAAATGGCAGAGTTTAAATGGCAGAGTTTAAATGGCAGAGTTTAAATGGCAGAGTTTAAATGGCAGAGTTTAAATGGCAGAGTTTAAATGGCAGAGTTTAAATCGCAGAGTTTAAATCGCAGAGTTTAAATCGCAGAGTTTAAATCGCAAAATCGCAGAGTTTAAATCGCAGAGTTTAAATGGCAGATTTTAAATGGCAGAGTTTAAATGGCAGAGTCTAAATGGCAGAGTTTAAATGGCAGAGTTTAAGTCGCAGAGTTTAAATCGCAGAGTTTAAATCGCAGAGTTAAATGGCAGAGTTTAAATCACAGAGTTTAAATGGCAGAGTTTAAATGGCAGAGTTTAAATGGCAGAGTTTAAATGGCAGAGTTTAAATGGCAGAGTTTAAATGGCAGAGTTTAAATGGCAGAGTTTAAATGGCAAAGTTTAAATGGCAGAGTTTAAATGGCAGAGTTTAAATGGCAGAGTTTAAATGGCAGAGTTTAAATGGTAGAGATTACATGGCAGAGTTTAAATGGCAGAGTTTAAATGGCAGAGTTTAAATGGCAGAGTTTAAATGGCAGAGTTTAAATTGCAGAGTTTAAATCGCAGAGTTTAAATGGCAGAGTTTAAATCGCAGAGTTTACATCGCAGAGTTTAAATCGCAGAGTTTACATCGCAGAGTTTAAATCGCAGAGTTTAAATGTCAGTGTTTAAATGGCAGAGTTTAAATGGCAGAGTTTAAATGGCAGAGTTTAAATCGTAGAGTTTAAATGGCAGAGTTTAAATGGCAGAGTTTAAATGGCAGAGTTTAAATGGCAGAGTTTAAATCGCAGAGTTTAAATCGCAGAGTTTAAATCGCAGAGTTTAAATCGCAGAGTTTAAATCGCAGAGTTTAAATTGCAGAGTTTAAATGGCAGAGTTTAAATGGCAGAGTTTAAATGGCAGAGTTTAAATGGCAGAGTTTAAATGGCAGAGTTTAAATGGCAGAGTTTAAATGGCAGAGTTTAAATGGCAGAGTTTAAATGGCAGAGTTTAAATCGCAGAGTTTAAATCGCAGAGTTTAAATGGCAGAGTTTAAATGGCAGAGTTTAAATGGCAGAGTTTAAATCGCAGAGTTTAAATCGCAGAGTTAAAATCGCAAAATCGCTGAGTTTAAATGGCAGAGTTTAAATGGCAGAGTTTAAATGGCAGAGTTTAAATGGCAGAGTTTAAATGGCAGAGTTTAAATCGCAATGATTAAATGGCAGAGTTTAAATTGCAGAGTTTAAATCGCAGAGTTTAAATCGCAGAATTTAACTGGCAGAGTTTAAATGGCAGAGTTTAAATCGCAGAGTTTAAATGGCAGAGTTTAAATGGCAGAGTTTAAATGGCAGAGTTTAAATGGCAAACTTTAAATCGCAGAGTATAAATCGCTGAGTTTAAATAGCAGAGTTTAAATCGCAAAATCGCAGAGTTTAAATCGCAGAGTTTAAATGGCAGAGTTTAAATGGCAGAGTTTAAATCGCAGAGTTTAAATCGCAGAGTTTAAATCGCAGAGTTTAAATCGCAGAGTTAAATGGCAGAGTTTAAATGGCAGAGTTTAAATCGCAGAGTTTAAATGGCAGAGTTTAAATGGCAGAGTTTAAATGGCAGAGTTTAAATGGCAGAGTTTAAATGGCAGAGTTTAAATGGCAGAGTTTAAATGGCAGAGTTTAAATCGCAGAGTTTAAATCGCAGAGTTTAAATGGCAGAGTTTAAATGGCAGAGTTTAAATGGCAGAGTTTAAATCGCAGAGTTTAAATCGCAGAGTTTAAATGGCAGAGTTTAAATTGCAGAGTTTAAATCGCAGAGTTTAAATCGCAGAGTTTACATCGCAGAGTTTAAATCACAGAGTTTACATCACAGAGTTTAAATCACAGAGTTTAAATCGCAGAGTTTAAATGTCAGTGTTTAAATGGCAGAGTTTAAATGGCAGAGTTTAAATGGCAGAGTTTAAATCGTAGAGTTTAAATCGCAGAGTTTAAATCGCAAAGTTTAAATGGCAGAGTTTAAATGGCAGAGTTTAAATGGCAGAGTTTAAATGGCAGAGTTTAAATGGCAGAGTTTAAATGGCAGAGTTTAAATCGCAGAGTTTAAATCGCAGAGTTTAAATCGCAGAGTTTAAATGGCAGAGTTTAAATGGCAGAGTTTAAATGGCAGAGTTTAAATGGCAGAGTTTAAATGGCAGAGTTTAAATGGCAGAGTTTAAATGGCAGAGTTTAAATGGCAGAGTTTAAATCGCAGAGTTTAAATCGCAGAGTTTAAATGGCAGAGTTTAAATCGCAGAGTTTAAATGGCAGAGTTTAAATCGCAGAGTTAAAATTGCAAAATCGCTGAGTTTAAATGGCAGAGTTTAAATGGCAGAGTTTAAATGGCAGAGTTTAAATGTCAGAGTTTAAATGGCAGAGTTTAAATGGCAGAGTTTAAATCGCAATGTTTAAATGGCAGAGTTTAAATTGCAGAGTTTAAATCGCAGAGTTTAAATCACAGAATTTAAATGGCAGAGTTTAAATGGCAGAGTTTAAATCGCAGAGTTTAAATGGCAGAGTTTAAATGGCAGAGTTTAAAAGGCAGAGTTTAAATGGCAGAGTTTAAATGGCAGAGTTTAAATCGCAGAGTATAAATCGCTGAGTTTAAATAGCAGAGTTTAAATCGCAAAATCGCAGAGTTTAAATGGCAGAGTTTAAATGGCAGAGTTTAAATCGCAGAGTTTAAATGGCAGAGTTTAAATGGCAGAGTTTAAATGGCAGAGTTTAAATGGCAGAGTTTAAATGGCAGAGTTTAAATGGCAGAGTTTAAATGGCAGAGTTTAAATGGCAGAGTTTAAATGGCAGAGTTTAAATGGCAGAGTTTAAATGTTAGAGTTTAAATGTTAGAGTTTAAATGGCAGAGTTTAAATGGCAGAGTTTAAATGGCAGAGTTTAAATCGCAGAGTTTAAATGGCAGAGTTTAAATCGCAGAGTTTAAATCGCAGAGCTTAAATCGCAGAGTTTAAATGACAGAGTTAAAATGGCAGAGTTTAAATGGCAGAGTTTAAATGGCAGAGTTTAAATGGCAGAGTTTAAATGGCAGAGTTTAAATGGCAGAGTTTAAATCGCAGAGTTTAAATCGCAGAGTTTAAATCGCAGTGTTTAAATGGCAGAGTTTAAATCGCAGAGTTTAAATCGCAGAGTTTAAATCCCAGAGTTTAAATTGCAGAGTTTAAATGGCAGAGTTTAAATCGCAGAGTTTAAATCGCAGAGTTTAAATGGCAGAGTTTAAATGGCAGAGTTTAAATGGCAGAATTTAAATGTTAGAGTTTAAATGTTAGAGTTTAAATGGCAGAGTTTAAATGGCAGAGTTTAAATGGCTGAGTTTAAATGGCAGAGTTTAAATCGCAGAGTTTAAATGGCAGAGTTTAAATCGCAGAGTTTAAATGGCAGAGTTTAAATGGCAGAGTTTAAATGGCAGAGTTTAAAGGGCAGAGTTTAAATCGCAAAATTGCAGAGTTTAAATGGCAGAGTTTAAATGGCAGAGTTTAAATGGCAGAGTTTAAATGGCAGAGTTTAAATGGCAGAGTTTAAATCGCAGAGTTTAAATCGCAGAGTTTAAATCGCAGAGTTTAAATCGCAGAGTTTAAATCGCAGAGTTTAAATGACAGAGTTTAAATCGCAGAGTTTAAATCGCAGAGTTTAAATGGCAGAGTTTAAATGGCAGAGTTTAAATCGCAGAGTTTAAATCGCAGAGTTTAAATCGATGAGTTTAAATCGATGAGTTTAAATCGCAGATTTTAAATCGCAGAGTTTAAATCGCAGAGTTTAAATCGTAAAATCGCAGAGTTTAAATGGCAGAGTTTAAATCGCAGAGTTTAAATGGCAGAGTTTAAATCGCAGAGTTTAAATCGCAGAGTTTAAATCGCAGAGTTTAAATCGCAGAGTTTAAATCGCAGAGTTAAATGACAGAGTTTAAATCGCAGAGTTTAAATCGCAGAGTTTAAATGGCATTGTTTAAATGGCAGAGTATAAATCGCAGAGTTTAAATTGCAGAGTTTAAATCGCAGAGTTTAAATCGCAGAGTTTAAATCGCAGAGTTTAAATCGCAGAGTTTAAATGGCAGAGTTTAAATGGCAGAATTTAAATTGCAGAGTTTAAATGGCAGAGTTTAAATCGCAGAGTTTAAATGGCAGAGTTTATATCGCAGAGTTTAAATCGCAGAGTTTAAATCGCAGAGTTTAAATCGCAGAGTTTAAATCGTAAAATCGCAGATATTAAATCGCAGAGTTTAAATCGCAGAGTTTAAATGGCAGAGTTTAAATCGCAGAGTTTAAATCGCAGAGTTTAAATGGCAGAGTTTAAATGGCAGAGTTTAAATCGCAGAGTTTAAATGGCAGAGTTTAAATGGCAGAGTTTAAATGGCAGAGTTTAAATGGCAGAGTTTAAATCCCAGAGTTTAAATCGCAGAGTTTAAATTGCAGAGTTTAAATCGCAGAGTTTAAATAGCAGAGTTTAAATCGCAGAGCTTAAATCGCAGAGTTTAAATGACAGAGTTAAAATGGCAGAGTTTAAATGGCAGAGTTTAAATGGCAGAGTTTAAATGGCAGAGTTTAAATGGCAGAGTTTAAATCGCAGAGTTTAAATCGCAGAGTTTAAATGGCAGAGTTTAAATGGCAGAGTTTAAATGGCAGAGTTTAAATGGCAGAGTTTAAATGGCAGAGTTTAAATGGCAGAGTTTAAATCGCAGAGTTTAAATGGCAGAGTTTAAATGTTAAAGTTTAAATGTTAGAGTTTAAATGGCAGAGTTTAAATGGCAGAGTTTAAATGGCAGAGTTTAAATTGCAGAGTTTAAATGGTAGAGTTTAAATCGCAGAGTTTAAATCGCAGAGTTTAAATGGCAGAGTTTAAATGGCAGAGTTTAAATGGCAGAGTTTAAATGGCAGAGTTTAAATGGCAGAGTTTAAATCGCAGAGTTTAAATGGCAGAGTTTAAATCGCAGAGTTTAAATGGCAGAGTTTAAATCGCAAAATCGCAGAGTTTAAATCGCAGAGTTTAAATCGCAGAGTTTAAATGGCAGAGTTTAAATGGCAGAGTTTAAATCGCAGAGTTTAAATCGCAGAGTTTAAATCGCAGAGTTTAAATCGCAGAGTTTAAATGGCAGAGTATAAATCACAGAGTTTAAATTGCAGAGTTTAAATCGCAGAGTTTAAATCGCAGAGTTTAAATCGCAGAGTTTAAATCGCAGAGTTTAAATGGCAGAGTCTAAATGGCAGAGTTTAAATCGCAGAGTTTAAATCGCAGAGTTTAAATCGATGAGTTTAAATCGCAGAGTTTAAATGGCAGAGTTTAAATGGCAGAGTTTAAATGGCAGAGTTTAAATGGCAGAATTTAAATGGCAGAGTTTAAATGGCAGAGTTTAAATCGCAGAGTTTAAATCGCAGAGTTTAAATCCCAGAGTTTAAATCCCAGAGTTTAAATGGCAGAGTTTAAATGGCAGAGTTTAAATCGCAGAGTTTAAATCGCAGACTTTAAATGGCAGAATTTAAATGTTAGAGTTTAAATGTTAGAGTTTAAATGGCAGAGTATAAATGGCAGAGTTTAAATGGCTGAGTTTAAATGGCAGAGTTTATATCGCAGAGTTTAAATGGCAGAGTTTAAATCGCAGAGTTTAAATGGCAGAGTTTAAATGGCAGAGTTTAAATGGCAGAGTTTAAATCGCAGAGTTTAAATAGCAGAGTTTAAATGGCAGAGTTTAAATGGCAAAGTTTAAATCGCAGAGTTTAAATCGCAGAGTTTAAATGGCAGAGTTTAAATCGCAAAATTGCAGAGTTTAAATGGCAGAGTTTAAATGGCAGAGTTTAAATGGCAGAGTTTAAATCGCAGAGTTTAAATCGCAGAGTTTAAATCGCAGAGTTTAAATGACAGAGTTTAAATCGCAGAGTTTAAATCGCAGAGTTTAAATGGCAGTGTTTAAATGGCAGTGTTTAAATGGCAGAGTATAAATCGCAGAGTTTAAATGGCAGAGTTTAAATCGCAGAGTTTAAATCGCAGAGTTTAAATCGCAGAGTTTAAATCGCAGAGTTTAAATCGCAGAGTTTAAATGGCAGAGTTTAAATCGCAGAGTTTAAATGGCAGAGTTTAAATGGCAGAGTTTAAATGGCAGAGTTTAAATCGCAGAGTTTAAATGGCAGAGTTTAAATCGCAGAGTTTAAATGGCAGAGTTTAAATGGCAGAGTTTAAATGGCAGAGTTTAAATGGCAGAGTTTAAATGGCAGAGTTTAAATCGCAGAGTTTAAATCGCAGAGTTTAAAAGGCAGAGTTTAAATCGCAAAATCGCAGAGTTTAAACGCAGAGTTTAAATGGCAGAGTTTAAATGGCAGAGTTTAAATGGCAGAGTTTAAATGGCAGAGTTTAAATGGCAGAGTTTAAATCGCAGAGTTTAAATCGCAGAGTTTAAATCGCAGAGTTTAAATAGCAGAGTTTAAATCGCAGAGTTTAAATCGCAGAGTTTAAATTGCAGAGTTTAAATCGCAGAGTTTAAATCGCACAGTTTAAATGGCAGAGTTTAAATGGCAGAGTTTAAATGGCAGAGTTTAAATCGCAGAGTTTAAATCGCAGAGTTTAAATCGATGAGTTTAAATCGCAGAGTTTAAATCGCAGAGTTTAAATCGCAGAGTTTAAATCGTAAAATCGCAGAGTTTAAAAGACAGAGTTTAAATCGCAGAGTTTAAATGGCAGAGTTTAAATGGCAGTGTTTAAATGGCAGAGTATAAATCGCAGAGTTTAAATTGCAGAGTTTAAATCGCAGAGTTTAAATTGCAGAGTTTAAATCGCAGAGTTTAAATGGCAGAGTTTAAATAGCAGAGTTTAAATTGCAGAGTTTAAATCGCAGAGTTTAAATCGCAGAGTTTAAATGGCAGAGTTTAAATGGAAGAGTTTAAATCGCAGTGTTTAAATGGCAGAGTTTAAATCGCAGAGTTTAAATCCCAGAGTTTAAATCGCAGAGTTTAAATTGCAGAGTTTAAATCGCAGAGTTTAAATCGCAGAGTTTAAATCGCAGAGTTTAAATGGCAGTGTTTAAATGGCAGAGTTTAAATGGTAGAGTTTAAATGGCAGAGTTTAAATGGCAGAGTTTAAATCGCAGAGTTTAAATCGCAGAGTTTAAATCGCAGAGTTTAAATTGTAAAATCGCAGAGTTTAAAAGACAGAGTTTAAATCGCAGAGTTTAAATGGCAGAGTTTAAATGGCAGTGTTTAAATGGCAGAGTATAAATCGCAGAGTTTAAATTGCAGAGTTTAAATCGCAGAGTTTAAATCGCAGAGTTTAAATCGCAGAGTTTAAATCGCAGAGTTTAAATCGCAGAGTTTAAATGGCAGAGTTTAAATGGAAGAGTTTAAATCGCAGTGTTTAAATGGCAGAGTTTAAATCGCAGAGTTTAAATCCCAGAGTTTAAATCCCAGAGTTTAAATCGCAGAGTTTAAATTGCAGAGTTTAAATCGCAGAGTTTAAATCGCAGAGTTTAAATGGCAGTGTTTAAATGGCAGAGTTTAAATGGTAGAGTTTAAATGGCAGAGTTTAAATGGCAGAGTTTAAATGGCAGAGTTTAAATCGCAGAGTTTAAATCGCAGAGTTTAAATGGCAGAGTTTAAATCGCAGAGTTTAAATGGCAGAGTTTAAATGGCAGAGTTTAAATCGCAGAGTTTAAATGGCAGAGTTTAAATCGCAGAGTTTAAATTTCAGAGTTTAAATGGCAGAATTTAAATGTTAGAATTTAAATGTTAGAGTTTAAATGGCAGAGTTTAAATGGCAGAGTTTAAATGGCAGAGTTTAAATGGCAGAGTTTAAATGGCAGAGTTTAAATAGCAGAGTTTAAATCGCAGAGTTTAAATGACAGAGTTTAAATCGCAGAGTTTAAATGGCAGAGTTTAAATGGCAGAGTTTAAATCGCAAAATCGCAGAGTTTAAATGGCAGAGTTTAAATGGCAGAGTTTAAATGGCAGAGTTTAAATCGCAGAGTTTAAATCGCAGAGTTTAAATCGCAGAGTTTAAATCGCAGAGTTTAAATGACAGAGTTTAAATCGCAGAGTTTAAATCGCAGAGTTTAAATGGCTGTGTTTAAATGGCAGAGTATAAATCGCAGAGTTTAAATGGCAGAGTTTAAATCGCAGAGTTTAAATCGCAGAGTTTAAATCGCAGAGTTTAAATCGCAGAGTTTAAATGGCAGAGTTTAAATCGCAGAGTTTAAATCGCAGAGTTTAAATGGCAGAGTTTAAATGGCAGAGTTTAAATCGCAGAGTTTAAATCGCAGAGTTTAAATGGCAGAGTTTAAATGGCAGAGTTTAAATGGCAGAGTTTAAATGGCAGAGTTTTAATGGCAGAGTTTAAATCGCAGAGTTTAAATCGCAGAGTTTAAAAGGCAGAGTTTAAATCGCAAAATCGCAGAGATTAAACGCAGAGTTTAAATGGCAGAGTTTAAATGGCAGAGTTTAAATGGCAGAGTTTAAATGGCAGAGTTTAAATCGCAGAGTTTAAATCGCAGAGTTTAAATAGCAGAGTTTAAATCGCAGAGTTTAAATCGCAGAGTTTAAATTGCAGAGTTTAAATCGCAGAGTTTAAATCGCACAGTTTAAATGGCAGAGTTTAAATGGCAGAGTATAAATCTCAGAGTATAAATCTCAGAGTTTAAATCGCAGAGTTTAAATCGATGAGTTTAAATCGCAGAGTTTAAATCGCAGAGTTTAAATCGCAGTGTTTAAATCGTAAAATCGCAGAGTTTAAAAGACAGAGTTTAAATCGCAGAGTTTAAATGGCAGAGTTTAAATGGCAGTGTTTAAATGGCAGAGTATAAATCGCAGAGTTTAAATTGCAGAGTTTAAATCGCAGAGTTTAAATCGCAGAGTTTAAATGGCAGAGTTTAAATCGCAGAGTTTAAATCGCAGAGTTTAAATCGCAGAGTTTAAATCGCAGAGTTTAAATGGCAGAGTTTAAATGCCAGAGTTTAAATGGCAGAGTTTAAATCGCAAAGTTTAAATGGCAGAGTTTAAATGGCAGAGTTTAAATCGCAGAGTTTAAATCTTAGAGTTTAAATCGCAGAGTATAAATGGCAGAGTTTAAATGGCAGAGTTTAAATGGCAGAGTTTAAATGGCAGAATTTAAATGGCTGAGTTTAAATGGCAGAGTTTAAATGGCAGAGTTTAAATGGCAGAGTTTAAATCGCAGAGTTTAAATCGCAGAGTTTAAATCGCAGAGTTTAAATGGCAGTGTTTAAATCGCAGAGTTTAAATCGCAGAGTTTAAATCGCAGAGTTTAAAGAGCAGAGTTTAAATGGCAGAGTTTAAATGGCAGAGTTTAAATGGCAGAGTTTAAATGGCAGAGTTTAAATGGCAGAGTTTAAATGGCAGTGTTTAAATGGCAGAGTTTAAATGGCAGAGTTTAAATGGCAGAGTTTAAATGGCAGAGTTTAAATGGCAGAGTTTAAATGGCAGAGTTTAAATCGCAGAGTTTAAATCGCAGAGTTTAAATCGCAGAGTTTAAATGGCAGAGTTTAAATCGCAGAATTTAAATCGAAGAGTTTACATCGCAGAGTTTAAATCGCAGAGTATAAATGGCAGAGTTTAAATGGCAGAGTTTAAATGGCAGAGTTTAAATGGCAGAATTTAAATGGCTGAGTTTAAATGGCAGAGTTTAAATGGCAGAGTTTAAATGGCAGAGTTTAAATCGCAGAGTTTAAATCGCAGAATTTAAATCGCAGAGTTTAAATGGCAGTGTTTAAATCGCAGAGTTTAAATCGCAGAGTTTAAATCGCAGAGTTTAAATGGCAGAGTTTAAATGGCAGAGTTTAAATGGCAGAGTTTAAATGGCAGAGTTTAAATGGCAGAGTTTAAATGGCAGAGTTTAAATGGCAGAGTTTAAATGGCAGAGTTTAAATGGCAGAGTTTAAATGGCAGAGTTTAAATGGCAGAGTTTAAATGGCAGAGTTTAAATGGCAGAGTTTAAATCGCAGAGTTTAAATCGCAGAGTTTAAATCGCAGAGTTTAAATCGCAGAGTTTACATCGCAGAGTTTAAATCGCAGAGTTTAAATCGCAGAGTTTAAATGTCAGTGTTTAAATGGCAGAGTTTAAATGGCAGAGTTTAAATGGCAGAGTTTAAATCGTAGAGTTTAAATCGCAGAGTTTAAATCGTAGACTTTAAATGGCAGAGTTTAAATGGCAAAGTTTAAATGGCAGAGTTTAAATGGCAGAGTTTAAATGGCAGAGTTTAAATCGCAGAGTTTAAATCGCAGAGTTTAAATCGCAGAGTTTAAATGGCAGAGTTTAAATGGCAGAGTTTAAATGGCAGAGTTTAAATGGCAGAGTTTAAATGGCAGAGTTTAAATGGCAGAGTTTTAATCGCAGAGTTTAAATGGCAGAGTTTAAATGGCAGAGTTTAAATGGCAGAGTTTAAATCGCAGAGTTTAAATGGCAGAGTTTAAATGGCAGAGTTTAAATCGCAGAGTTTAAATCGCAGAGTTTAAATCGCAGAGTTTAAATCGCAGAGTTAAAATCGCAAAATCGCTGAGTTTAAATCGCAGAGTTTAAATGGCAGAGTTTAAATGGCAGAGTTTAAATGGCAGAGTTTAAATGGCAGAGTTTAAATCACAAAATCGCAGAGTTTAAATGGCAGAGTTTAAATGGCAGAGTTTAAATGGCAGAGTTTAAATCGCAGAGTTTAAATCGCAGAGTTTAAATCGCAGAGTTTAAATCGCAGAGTTAAATGGCAGAGTTTAAATCGCAGAGTTTAAATTGCAGAGTTTAAATCGCAGAGTTTAAATGGCAGAGTTTAAATGGCAGAGTTTAAATGGCAGAGTTTAAATCGCAAAGTTTAAATGGCAGAGTTTAAATGGCAGAGTTTAAATCGCAGAGTTTAAATCTTAGAGTTTAAATCGCAGAGTATAAATGGAAGAGTTTAAATCGCAGAGATTAAATCGCAGAGTTTAAATAGCAGAGTTTAAATCGCAGAGTTTAAATAGCAAAGTTTAAATGGCAGAGTTTAAATGGCAGAGTTTAAATGGCAGAGTTTAAATGGCAGAGTTTAAATGGCAGAGTTTAAATGCCAGAGTTTAAATCGCAGAGTTTAAATCGCAGAGTATAAATGGTAGAGTTTAAATTGCAGAGTTTAAATAGCATAGTTTAAATCGCAGAGTTTAAATCGCAGAGTTTAAATGGCAGTGTTTAAATGGCAGAGTTTAAATGGCAGAGTTTAAATGGCAGAGTTTAAATGGTAGAGTTTAAATGGCAGAGTTTAAATGGCAGAGTTAAAATGGCAGAGTTTAAGTCGCAGAGGTTAAATCGCAGAGTTTAAATCGCAGAGTTTAATTCGCAGAGTTTAAATCGCAGAGTTTAAATCGCAGAGTTTAAATGGCAGAGTTTAAATGGCAGAGTTTAAATGGCAGAGTTTAAATCGCAGAGTTTAAATGGCAGTGTTTAAATCGCAGAGTTTAAATCGCAGAGTTTAAATCGCAGAGTTTAAATCGCAGAGTTTGAATCGCAGAGTTTAAATTGCAGAGTTTAAATTGCAGAGTTTAAATGGCAGAGTTTAAATGGCAGAGTTTAAATGGCAGAGTTTAAATCGCAGAGTATAATTCGCAGTGTTTAAATAACAGAGTTTAAATCGCAAAATCGCAGAGTTTAAATCGCAGAGTTTGAATCGCAGAGTTTAAATGGCAGAGTTTAAATCGCAGAGTTTAAATCGTAGAGTTTAAATCGCAGAGTTTAAATCGCAGACTTTAAATGGCAGAGTTTAAATGGCAGAGTTTAAATGGCAGAGTTTAAATGGCAGAGATTAAATGGCAGAGTTTAAATCGCAGAGTTTAAATCGCAGAGTTTAAATCGCAGAGTTTAAATCGCAGAGTTTAAATCGCAGAGTATAAATCGCAGAGTTTAAATCGCAGAGTTTAAATGGCAGTGTTTAAATGGCAGAGTTTAAATGGCAGAGTTTAAATGGCAGAGTTTAAATGGCAGAGTTTAAATCGCAGAGTTTAGATCGTAGAGTTTAAATCGCAGAGTTTAAATCACAAAATCGCAGAGCTTAAATCGCAGAGTTTAAATGGCAGAGTTCAAATCGCAGAGTTTAAATGGCAGAGTTTAAATCGCAGAGTTTAAATCGCAGAGTTTAAATCGCAGAGTTTAAATCGCACAGTTTAAATGTCAGAGTTTAAATGTCAGAGTTTAAATCGCAGAGTTTAAATCGCAGAGTTTAAATCGCAGAGTTTAAATCGCAGAGTTTAAATGGCAAAGTTTAAATGGCAGAGTTTAAATCGCAGAGTTTAAATGGCAGAGTTTAAATGGCAGAGTTTAAATGGCAGAGTTTAAATGGCAGAGTTTAAATCGCAGAGTTTAAATCGCAGAGTTTAAATGGCAGAGTTTAAATCGCAGAGTTTAAATCGCAGAGTTTAAATCGCAGAGTTTAAATCGCAGAGTTTAAATGGCAGAGTTTAAATGGCAGAGTTTAAATGGCAGAGTTTAAATCGCAGAGTTTAAATGGCAGAGTTTAAATTGCAGAGTTTAAATTGCAGAGTTTAAATGGCAGAGTTTAAATGAAAGAGTTTAAATGGCAGAGTTTAAATGGCAGAGTTTAAATCGCAGAGTTTAAATGGCAGAGTTTAAATGGCAGAGTTTAAATCGCAGAGTTTAAATGGCAGAGTTTAAATGGCAGAGTTTAAATGGCAGAGTTTAAATGGCAGAGTTTAAATCGCAGAGTTTAAATCGCAGAGTTTAAATCGCAGAGTTTAAATCGCAGAGTTTAAATGGCAGAGTTTAAATGGCAGAGTTTAAATGGCAGAGTTTAAATCGCAGAGTTTAAATCGCAGAGTTTAAATCGCAGAGTTAAAATCGCAAAATCGCTGAGTTTAAATGGCAGAGTTTAAATGGCAGAGTTTAAATGGCAGAGTTTAAATGGCAGAGTTTAAATCGCAGAGTTTAAATCGCAGAGTTTAAATCGCAGAGTTTAAATGGCAGAGTTTAAATCGCAGAGTTTAAATCGCAGAGTTTAAATGGCAGAGTTTAAATGGCAGAGTTTAAATCGCAGAGTTTAAATCGCAGAGTTTAAATCGCAGAGTTTAAATCGCAGAGTTTAAATCGCAGAGTTAAAATCGCAAAATCGCAGAGTTTAAATCGCAGAGTTTAAATGGCAGAGTTTAAATGGCAGAGTTTAAATGGCAGAGTTTAAATCGCAAAATCGCAGAGTTTAAATCGCAGAGTTTAAATCGCAGAGTTAAATGGCAGAGTTTAAATCGCAGAGTTTAAATGGCAGAGTTTAAATGGCAGAGTTTAAATCGCAAAGTTTAAATGGCAGAGTTTAAATGGCAGAGTTTAAATCGCAGAGTTTAAATCTTAGAGTTTAAATCGCAGAGTATAAATGGAAGAGTTTAAATCGCAGAGTTTAAATCGTAGAGTTTAAATAGCAGAGTTTAAATCGTAGAGTTTAAATAGCAGAGTTTAAATGGCAGAGTTTAAATGGCAGAGTTTAGATGGCAGAGTTTAAATGGCAGAGTTTAAATGGCAGAGTTTAAATTGCAGAGTTTAAATAGCATAGTTTAAATCGCAGAGTTTAAATCGCAGAGTTTAAATAGCAGAGTTTAAATGGCAGTGTTTAAATGGCAGAGTTTAAATGGCAGAGTTTAAATGGCAGAGTTTAAATGGTAGAATTTAAATGGCAGAGTTTAAATGGCAGAGTTTAAATCGCAGAGTTTAAGTCGCAGAGTTTAAATCGCAGAGTTTAAATCGCAGAGTTTAATTCGCAGAGTTTAAATCGCAGAGTTTAAATCGCAGAGTTTAAATGGCAGAGTTTAAATGGCAGAGTTTAAATGGCAGAGTTTAAATGGCAGAGTTTAAATCGCAGAGTTTAAATGGCAGTGTTGAAATCGCAGAGTTTAAATCGCAGAGTTTAAATCGCAGAGTTTGAATCGCAGAGTTTAAATTGCAGAGTTTAAATGGCAGAGTTTAAATGGCAGAGTTTAAATGGCAGAGTTTAAATGGCAGAGTTTAAATCGCAGAGTATAAATCGCAGTGTTTAAATAGCAGAGTTTAAATTGCAAAATCGCAGAGTTTAAATCGCAGAGTTTAAATGACAGAGTTTAAATGGCAGAGTTTAAATCGCAGAGTTTAAATCGCAGAGTTTAAATCGCAGAGTTTAAATCGCAGAGTTAAATGGCAGAGTTTAAATCGCAGAGTTTAAATCGCAGAGTTTAAATGGCAGAGTTTAAATGTCAGTGTTTAAATGGCAGAGTTTAAATGGCAGAGTTTAAATCACAGATTTTAAATCGTAGAGTTTAAATCGCAGAGTTTAAATCGCAGACTTTAAATCGCAGAGTTTAAATCGCAGAGTTTAAATGGCAGAGTTTAAATGGCAGAGTTTAAATGGCAGAATTTAAATGGCTGAGTTTAAATGGCAGAGTTTAAATGGCAGAGTTTAAATGGCAGAGTTTAAATGGCAGAGTTTAAATGGCAGAGTTTAAATCGCAGAGTTTAAATCGCAGAGTTTAAATTGCAGAGTTTAAATCGCAGAGTTTAAATCGCAGAGTTTAAATCGCAGAGTTTAAATGGCAGAGTTTAAATCGCAGAGTTTAAATCGCAGTGTTTAAATGGCAGAGTTTAAATAGCAGAGTTTAAATGGCAGAGTTTAAATGGCAGAGTTTAAATGGCAGAGTTTAAATGGCAGAGTTTAAATCGCAGAGTTTAAATCGCAGAGTTTAAATCGCAGAGTTTAAATCGCAGAGTTTGAATCGCAGAGTTTGAATCGCAGAGTTTAAATGGCAGAGTTTAAATGGCAGAGTTTAAATGGCAGAGTTTAAATGACAGAGTTTAAATCGCAGAGTTTAAATGGCAGAGTTTAAATGGCAGAGTTTAAATGGCAGAGTTTAAATGGCAGAGTTTAAATGGCAGAGTTTAAATGGCAGAGTTTAAATGGCAGAGTTTAAATGGCAGAGTTTAAATGGCAGAGTTTAAATGGCAGAGTTTAAATGGCAGAGTTTAAATGGCAGTGTTTAAATGGCAGAGTTTAAATGGCAGAGTTTAAATGGCAGAGTTTAAATGGCAGAGTTTAAATCGCAGAGTTTAAATCGCAGAGTTTAAATCGCAGAGTTTAAATCGCAAAATCGCAGAGTTTAAATCGCAGAGTTTAAATGGCAGATTTTAAATGGCAGAGTTTAAATGGCAGAGTCTAAATGGCAGAGTTTAAATGGCAGAGTTTAAATCGCAGAGTTTAAATCGCAGAGTTTAAATCGCAGAGTTAAATGGCAGAGTTTAAATCACAGAGTTTAAATGGCAGAGTTTAAATGGCAGAGTTTAAATGGCAGAGTTTAAATGGCAGAGTTTAAATGGCAGAGTTTAAATGGCAGAGTTTAAATGGCAGAGTTTAAATGGCAAAGTTTAAATGGCAGAGTTTAAATGGCAGAGTTTAAATGGCAGAGTTTAAATGGCAGAGTTTAAATGGTAGAGATTACATGGCAGAGTTTAAATGGCAGAGTTTAAATGGCAGAGTTTAAATGGCAGAGTTTAAATGGCAGAGTTTAAATTGCAGAGTTTAAATCGCAGAGTTTAAATGGCAGAGTTTAAATCGCAGAGTTTACATCGCAGAGTTTAAATCGCAGAGTTTACATCGCAGAGTTTAAATCGCAGAGTTTAAATCGCAGAGTTTAAATGTCAGTGTTTAAATGGCAGAGTTTAAATGGCAGAGTTTAAATGGCAGAGTTTAAATCGTAGAGTTTAAATGGCAGAGTTTAAATGGCAGAGTTTAAATGGCAGAGTTTAAATGGCAGAGTTTAAATCGCAGAGTTTAAATCGCAGAGTTTAAATCGCAGAGTTTAAATCGCAGAGTTTAAATCGCAGAGTTTAAATTGCAGAGTTTAAATTGCAGAGTTTAAATGGCAGAGTTTAAATGGCAGAGTTTAAATGGCAGAGTTTAAATGGCAGAGTTTAAATGGCAGAGTTTAAATGGCAGAGTTTAAATGGCAGAGTTTAAATGGCAGAGTTTAAATGGCAGAGTTTAAATCGCAGAGTTTAAATCGCAGAGTTTAAATGGCAGAGTTTAAATGGCAGAGTTTAAATCGCAGAGTTTAAATGGCAGAGTTTAAATCGCAGAGTTAAAATCGCAAAATCGCTGAGTTTAAACCGCAGAGTTTAAATGGCAGAGTTTAAATGGCAGAGTTTAAATGGCAGAGTTTAAATGGCAGAGTTTAAATGGCAGAGTTTAAATCGCAATGATTAAATGGCAGAGTTTAAATTGCAGAGTTTAAATCGCAGAGTTTAAATCGCAGAATTTAACTGGCAGAGTTTAAATGGCAGAGTTTAAATCGCAGAGTTTAAATGGCAGAGTTTAAATGGCAGAGTTTAAATGGCAGAGTTTAAATGGCAAACTTTAAATCGCAGAGTATAAATCGCTGAGTTTAAATAGCAGAGTTTAAATCGCAAAATCGCAGAGTTTAAATCGCAGAGTTAAATGGCAGAGTTTAAATGGCAGAGTTTAAATCGCAGAGTTTAAATGGCAGAGTTTAAATGGCAGAGTTTAAATGGCAGAGTTTAAATGGCAGAGTTTAAATGGCAGAGTTTAAATGGCAGAGTTTAAATGGCAGAGTTTAAATGGCAGAGTTTAAATCGCAGAGTTTAAATGGCAGAGTTTAAATGGCAGAGTTTAAATGGCAGAGTTTAAATGGCAGAGTTTAAATCGCAGAGTTTAAATGGCAGAGTTTAAATTGCAGAGTTTAAATCGCAGAGTTTAAATGGCAGAGTTTAAATCGCAGAGTTTACATCGCATATTTAAATCACAGAGTTTACATCACAGAGTTTAAATCGCAGAGTTTAAATCGCAGAGTTTAAATGTCAGTGTTTAAATGGCAGAGTTTAAATGGCAGAGTTTAAATGGCAGAGTTTAAATCGTAGAGTTTAAATCGCAGAGTTTAAATCGCAAAGTTTAAATGGCAGAGTTTAAATGGCAGAGTTTAAATGGCAGAGTTTAAATGGCAGAGTTTAAATGGCAGAGTTTAAATCGCAGAGTTTAAATCGCAGAGTTTAAATCGCAGAGTTTAAATCGCAGAGTTTAAATGGCAGAG
The DNA here is from genome assembly GCA_034508575.1 of Petrolisthes manimaculis. Classification (NCBI taxonomy): domain Eukaryota; kingdom Metazoa; phylum Arthropoda; class Malacostraca; order Decapoda; family Porcellanidae; genus Petrolisthes; species Petrolisthes manimaculis. The sequence goes on along the minus strand of JAWZYT010003948.1, from coordinate 98,736 downwards.
TTTAAATGGCAGAGTTTAAATGGCAGAGTTTAAATGGCAGAGTTTAAATGGCAGAGTTTAAATGGCAGAGTTTAAATGGCAGAGTTTAAATCGCAGAGTTTAAATCGCAGAGTTTAAATGGCAGAGTTTAAATCGCAGAGTTTAAATGGCAGAGTTTAAATCGCAGAGTTAAAATTGCAAAATCGCTGAGTTTAAATGGCAGAGTTTAAATGGCAGAGTTTAAATGGCAGAGTTTAAATGTCAGAGTTTAAATGGCAGAGTTTAAATGGCAGAGTTTAAATCGCAATGTTTAAATGGCAGAGTTTAAATTGCAGAGTTTAAATCGCAGAGTTTAAATCGCAGAATTTAAATGGCAGAGTTTAAATGGCAGAGTTTAAATCGCAGAGTTTAAATCGCAGAGTTTAAATGGCAGAGTTTAAATGGCAGAGTTTAAATGGCAGAGTTTAAATGGCAGAGTTTAAATGGCAGAGTTTAAATCGCAGAGTATAAATCGCTGAGTTTAAATAGCAGAGTTTAAATCGCAAAATCGCAGAGTTTAAATGGCAGAGTTTAAATGGCAGAGTTTAAATCGCAGACTTTAAATCGCAGAGTTTAAATCGCAGAGTTTAAATCGCAGAGTTAAATGGCAGAGTTTAAATCGCAGAGTTTAAATCGCAGAGTTTAAATGGCAGAGTTTAAATGGCAGAGTTTAAATGGCAGAGTTTAAATCGCAGAGTTTAAATGGCAGAGTTTAAATGGCAGAGGTTAAATGGCAGAGTTTAAATGGCAGAGTTTAAATGGCAGAGTTTAAATGGCAGAGTTTAAATGGCAGAGTTTAAATGGCAGAGTTTAAATGGCAGAGTTTAAATGGCAGAGTTTAAATGGCAGAGTTTAAATCGCAGAGTTTAAATGGCAGAGTTTAAATCGCAGAGTTTAAATGGCAGAGTTTAAATTGCAGAGTTAAAATCGCAAAATCGCTGAGTTTAAATCGCAGAGTTTAAATGGCAGAATTTAAATGGCAGAGTTTAAATGGCAGAGTTTAAATGGCAGAGTTTAAATGGCAGAGTTTAAATCGCAATGTTTAAATGGCAGAGTTTAAATTGCAGAGTTTAAATCGCAGAGTTTAAATCGCAGAATTTAAATGGCAGAGTTTAAATGGCAGAGTTTAAATCGCAGAGTTTAAATCGCAGAGTTTAAATGGCAGAGTTTAAATGGCAGAGTTTAAATGGCAGAGTTTAAATGGCAGAGTTTAAATGGCAGAGTTTAAATGGCAGAGTTTAAATCGCAGAGTATAAATCGCTGAGTTTAAATAGCAGAGTTTAAATCACAAAATCGCAGAGTTTAAATCGCAGAGTTTAAATGGCAGAGTTTAAATGGCAGAGTTTAAATCGCAGAGTTTAAATCGCAGAGTTAAATGGCAGAGTTTAAATCGCAGAGTTTAAATCGCAGAGTTTAAATGGCAGAGTTTAAATGGCAGAGTTTAAATGGCAGAGTTTAAATGGCAGAGTTCAAATGGCAGAGTTTAAATGGCAGAGTTTAAATCGCAGAGTTTAAATCGCAGAGTTTAAATCGCAGAGTTTAAATGGCAGAGTTTAAATGGCAGAGTTTAAATGGCAGAGTTTAAATCGCAGAGTTTAAATGGCAGAGTTTAAATCGCAGAGTTTAAATGGCAGAGTTTAAATTGCAGAGTTTAAATCGCAGAGTTTAAATGGCAGAGTTTAAATCGCAGAGTTTACATCGCAGAGTTTAAATCACAGAGTTTAAATCGCAGAGTTTAAATCGCAGAGTTTAAATCGCAGAGTTTAAATGTCAGTGTTTAAATGGCAGAGTTTAAATGGCAGAGTTTAAATGGCAGAGTTTAAATCACAGAGTTTAAATCACAGAGTTTAAATCGCAGAGTTTAAATGTCAGTGTTTAAATGGCAGAGTTTAAATGGCAGAGTTTAAATCACAGAGTTTAAATCACAGAGTTTAAATCGCAGAGTTTAAATCGCAGAGTTTAAATGTCAGTGTTTAAATGGCAGAGTTTAAATGGCAGAGTTTAAATGGCAGAGTTTAAATCGTAGAGTTTAAATGTCAGTGTTTAAATGGCAGAGTTTAAATGGCAGAGTTTAAATGGCAGAGTTTAAATCACAGAGTTTAAATCACAGAGTTTAAATCGCAGAGTTTAAATGTCAGTGTTTAAATGGCAGAGTTTAAATGGCAGAGTTTAAATCACAGAGTTTAAATCACAGAGTTTAAATCGCAGAGTTTAAATCGCAGAGTTTAAATGTCAGTGTTTAAATGGCAGAGTTTAAATGGCAGAGTTTAAATGGCAGAGTTTAAATCGTAGAGTTTAAATCGCAGAGTTTAAATCGCAGAGTTTAAATCGCAAAGTTTAAATGGCAGAGTTTAAATGGCAGAGTTTAAATGGCAGAGTTTAAATGGCAGAGTTTAAATGGCAGAGTTTAAATGGCAGAGTTTAAATGGCAGAGTTTAAATCGCAGAGTTTAAATCGCAGAGTTTAAATCGCAGAGTTTAAATCGCAGAGTTTAAATCGCAGAGTTTAAATCGCAGAGTTTAAATTGCAGAGTTTAAATGGCAGAGTTTAAATGGCACAGTTTTAATGGCAGAGTTTAAATGGCAGAGTTTAAATGGCAGAGTTTAAATCGCAGAGTTTAAATCGCAGAGTTTAAATCGCAGAGTATAAATCGCAGAGTTTAAATCGCAGAGTTTAAATGGCAGAGTTTAAATCGCAGAGTTTAAATGGCAGAGTTTAAATCGCAGAGTTAAAATCGCAAAATCGCTGAGTTTAAATCGCAGAGTTTAAATGGCAGAGTTTAAATGGCAGAGTTTAAATGTCAGAGTTTAAATGGCAGAGTTTAAATGGCAGAGTTTAAATCGCAATGTTTAAATGGCAGAGTTTAAATCGCAGAGTTTAAATCGCAGAATTTAAATGGCAGAGTTTAAATGGCAGAGTTTAAATCGCAGAGTTTAAATGGCAGAGTTTAAATGGCAGAGTTTAAATGGCAGAGTTTAAATGGCAGAGTTTAAGTGGCAGAGTTTAAATCGCAGAGTATGAATCGCTGAGTTTAAATAGCAGAGTTTAAATCGCAAAATCGCAGTGTTTAAATCGCAGAGTTTAAATGGCAGAGTTTAAATGGCAGAGTTTAAAACGCAGACTTTAAATCGCAGAGTTTAAATCGCAGAGTTTAAATGGCAGTGTTTAAATGGCAGTGTTTAAATGGCAGAGTTTAAATGGTAGAGTTTAAATGGTAGAGTTTAAATGGCAGAGTTTAAATGGCAGAGTTTAAATCGCAGAGTTTAAGTCGCAGAGGTTAAATCGCAGAGTTTAAATCGCAGAGTTTAAATCGCAGAGTTTAATTCGCAGAGTTTAAATTGCAGAGTTTAAATCGCAGAGTTTAAATCGCAGAGTTTAAATGGCAGAGTTTAAATGGCAGAGTTTAAATCGCAGAGTTTAAATCGCAGAGTTTAAATGGCAGAGTTTAAATGACAGAGTTTAAATCGCAGAGTTTAAATCGCAGAGTTTAAATCGCAGAGTTTAAATCGCAGAGTTTAAATCGCAGAGTTTAAATGGCAGTGTTTAAATGGCAGAGTTTAAATGGCAGAGTTTAAGTGGCAGAGTTTAAATCGCAGAGTTTAAATCGCAGAGTTTAAATCGCAGAGTTTAAATGGCAGAGTTTAAATGGCAGAGTTTAAATGGCAGAGTTTAAATGGCAGAGTTTAAATCGTAGAGTTTAAATCGCAGAGTTTAAATCGCAAAGTTTAAATGGCAGAGTTTAAATGGCAGAGTTTAAATGGCAGAGTTTAAATGGCAGAGTTTAAATGGCAGAATTTAAATCGCAGAGTTTAAATCGCAGAGTTTAAATCGCAGAGTTTAAATCGCAGATTTTAAATCGCAGAGTTTAAATCGCAGAGTTTAAATTGCAGAGTTTAAATGGCAGAGTTTAAATGGCACAGTTTAAATGGCACAGTTTAAATGGCAGAGTTTAAATGGCAGAGTTTAAATGGCAGAGTTTAAATGGCAGAGTTTAAATGGCAGAGTTTAAATGGCAGAGTTTAAATCGCAGAGTTTAAATCGCAGAGTTTAAATGGCAGAGTTTAAATCGCAGAGTTTAAATCGCAGAGTTTAAATGGCAGAGTTTAAATCGCAGAGTTAAAATCGCAAAATCGCTGAGTTTAAATCGCAGAGTTTAAATGGCAGAGTTTAAATGGCAGAGTTTAAATGTCAGAGTTTAAATGGCAGAGTTTAAATGGCAGAGTTTAAATCGCAATGTTTAAATGGCAGAGTTTAAATTGCAGAGTTTAAATCGCAGAGTTTAAATCGCAGAATTTAAATGGCAGAGTTTAAATGGCAGAGTTTAAATCGCAGAGTTTAAATGGCAGAGTTTAAATGGAAGAGTTTAAATGGCAGAGTTTAAATGGCAGAGTTTAAATGGCAGAGTTTAAATCGCAGAGTATGAATCGCTGAGTTTAAATAGCAGAGTTTAAATCGCAAAATCGCAGTGTTTAAATCGCAGAGTTTAAATGGCAGAGTTTAAATGGCAGAGTTTAAAACGCAGACTTTAAATCGCAGAGTTTAAATCGCAGAGTTTAAATGGCAGTGTTTAAATGGCAGTGTTTAAATGGCAGAGTTTAAATGGTAGAGTTTAAATGGTAGAGTTTAAATGGCAGAGTTTAAATGGCAGAGTTTAAATCGCAGAGTTTAAGTCGCAGAGGTTAAATCGCAGAGTTTAAATCGCAGAGTTTAAATCGCAGAGTTTAATTCGCAGAGTTTAAATTGCAGAGTTTAAATCGCAGAGTTTAAATCGCAGAGTTTAAATGGCAGAGTTTAAATGGCAGAGTTTAAATTGCAGAGTTTAAATCGCAGAGTTTAAATGGCAGAGTTTAAATGACAGAGTTTAAATCGCAGAGTTTAAATCGCAGAGTTTAAATCGCAGAGTTTAAATCGCAGAGTTTAAATCGCAGAGTTTAAATGGCAGTGTTTAAATGGCAGAGTTTAAATGGCAGAGTTTAAGTGGCAGAGTTTAAATCGCAGAGTTTAAATCGCAGAGTTTAAATCGCAGAGTTTAAATGGCAGAGTTTAAATGGCAGAGTTTAAATGGCAGAGTTTAAATGGCAGAGTTTAAATGGCAGAGTTTAAATCGCAGAGTTTAAATTGCAGAGTTTAAATGGCAGAGTTTAAATGGCAGACTTTAAATGGCAGAGTTTAAATGGCAGAGTTTAAATGGCAGAGTTTAAATGACAGAGTTTAAATTGCAGAGTTTAAATCGCAGAGTTTAAATCGCAGAGTTTAAATGGCAGAGTTTAAATGGCAGTGTTTAAATGGCAGAGTTTAAATCGCAGAGTTTAAATCGCAGAGTTTAAATCGCAGAGTTTAAAACGCAGAGTTTAAATGGCAGAGTTTAAATGGCAGTGTTTAAATGTCAGTGTTTAAATGGCAGAGTTTAAATCGCAGAGTTTAAATCGTAGAGTTTAAATCGCAGAGTTTAAATGGCAGAGTTTAAATGGCAGAGTTTAAATGGCAGAGTTTAAATGGCAGAGTTTAAATGGCAGAGTTTAAATGGCAGAGTTTAAATGGCAGAGCTTAAATGGCAGAGTTTAAATCGCAGAGTTTAAATCGCACAGTTTAAATGGCAGAGTTTAAATGGCAGAGTTTAAATGGCAGAGTTTAAATCGCAGAGTTTAAATCGCAGAGTTTAAATGGCAGTGTTTAAATGGCAGAGTTTAAATGGCAGAGTTTAAATGGCAGAGTTTAAATGGCAGAGTTTAAATGGCAGAGTTTAAATGGCAGAGTTTAAATGGCAGAGTTTAAATGGCAGAGTTTAAATCGCAGAGTTTAAATCGCAGAGTTAAATGGCAGAGTTTAAATGGCAGAGTTTAAATGGCAGAGGTTAAATCGCAGAGTTTAAATCGCAGAGTATAAATGGAAGAGTTTAAATCGCAGAGTTTTAATGGCAGAGTTTAAATCGCAGAGTTTAAATCGCAGAGTTGAAATCGCAGAGTTTTAATCGCAGAGTTTAAATCGCAGAGTTTTAATCGCAGAGTTTAAATCGCAGAGTTTAAATCGCAGAGTTTAAATTGCAGAGTTAAAATCGCAGAGTTTAAATCGCAAAATCGCAGAGTTTAAATCGCAGAGTTTAAATGGCAGAGTTTAAATCGCAGAGTTTAAATCGTAGAGTTTAAATCGCAGAGTTTAAATTGCAGAGTTTAAATCGCAGAGTTTAAATGGCAGAGCTTAAATGGCAGAGTTTAAATGGCAGAGTTTAAATGGTAGAGTTTAAATGGCAGAGTTTAAATGGCAGAGTTTAAATGGCAGTGTTTAAATGGCAGAGTTTAAATCGCTGAGTTTAAATCGCAGAGTTTAAATTGCAGAGTTTAAATCGCAGAGCTTAAATCGCAGAGTTTAAATCGCAGAGTTTAAATCGCAGAGTTTAAATGGCAGTGTTTAAATGGCAGAGTTTAAATGGCAGAGTTTAAATGGCAGAGTTTAAATGGCAGAGTTTAAATGGCAGAGTTTAAATGGCAGAGTTTAAATGGCAGAGTTTAAATGGCAGAGTTTAAATCGCAGAGTTTAAATCGCAGAGTTTAAATCGCAGAGTTTAAATGGCAGAGTTTAAATGGCAGAGTTTAAATGGCAGAGTTTAAATGGCAGAGGTTAAATGGCAGAGTTTAAATGGCAGAGTTTAAATGACAGAGTTTAAATCGCAGAGTTTAAATCGCAGAGTTTAAATCGCAGAGTTTAAATCGCAGAGTTTAAATGGCAGAGTTTAAATATCAGAGTTTAAATTGCAGAGTTTAAATCGCAGAGTTTAAATGGCAGATTTTAAATGGCAGAGTTTAAATGGCAGAGTTTAAATCGCAGAGTTTAAATCGCAGAGTTTAAATCGCAGAGTTTAAATCGCAGAGTTTAAATCGCAGAGTTTAAATCGCAGAGTTTAAATCGCAGAGTTTAAATGGCAGTGTTTAAATGGCAGAGTTTAAATGGTAGAGTTTAAATGGTACAGTTTAAATCGCAGAGTTTAAATCGCAGAGTTTAAATCGCAGAGTTTAAATGGCAGAGTTTAAATGGCAGAGTTTAAATGGCAGAGTTTAAATCGCAGAGTTTAAATCGCAGAGTTTAAATCGCAGAGTTTAAATGGCAGAGTTTAAATGGCAGAGTTTAAATGACAGAGTTTAAATCGCAGAGTTTAAATCGCAGAGTTTAAATCGCAGAGTTTAAATCGCAGAGTTTAAATCGCAGAGTTTAAATGGCAGAGTTTAAATCGCATTGTTTAAATGGCAGAGTTTAAATGGCAGAGTTTAAATGGCAGAGTTTAAATGGCAGAGTTTAAATCGCAGAGTTTAAATCGCAGAGTTTAAATGGCAGAGTTTAAATGGCAGAGTTTAAATCGCAGAGTTTAAATCGCAGAGTTTAAATGGCAGAGTTTAAATGGCAGAGTTTAAATCGCAGAGTTTAAATCGTAGAGTTTAAATGGCAGAGTTTAAATGACAGAATTTAAATGTTAGAGTTTAAATGGCAGAGTTTAAATGGCAGAGTTTAAATGGCAGAGATTAAATCGCAGAGTTTAAATCGCAGAGTTTAAATGGCAGAGTTTAAATCGCAGAGTTTAAATCGCAGAGTTTAATTCGCAGAGTTTAAATTGCAGAGTTTAAATCGCAGAGTTTAAATCGCAGAGTTTAAATGGCAGAGTTTAAATTGCAGAGTGTAAATAGCAGAGTTTAAATCGCAGAGTTTAAATCGCAGAGTTTAAATCGCAGAGTTTAAATGGCAGTGTTTAAATGGCAGTGTTTAAATGGCAGAGTTTAAATGGTAGAGTTTAAATGGTAGAGTTTAAATAGCAGAGTTTAAATGGCAGAGTTTAAATCGCAGAGTTTAAGTCGCAGAGGTTAAATCGCAGAGTTTAAATCGCAGAGTTTAAATCGCAGAGTTTAAATCGCAGAGTTTAAATGGCAGTGTTTAAATGGCAGAGTTTAAATGGCAGAGTTTAAATCGCAGAGTTTAAATCGCAGAGTTTAAATCGCAGTGTTTAAATCGCAGAGTTTAAATCGCAGAGTTTAAATGGCAGAGTTTAAATGGCAGAGTTTAAATGGCAGAGTTTAAATCGCAAAGTTTAAATCGCAGAGTTTAAATGGCAGAGTTTAAATGGCAGAGTTTAAATGGCAGAGTTTAAATGGCAGAGTTTAAATGGCAGAGTTTAAATGACAGAGTTTAAATTGCAGAGTTTAAATCGCAGAGTTTAAATCGCAGAGTTTAAATGGCAGAGTTTAAATGGCAGTGTTTAAATGGCAGAGTTTAAATGGCAGAGTTTAAATCGCAGAGTTTAAATCGCAGAGTTTAAATGGCAGAGTTTAAATGGCAGAGTTTAAATGGCAGAGTTTAAATGGCAGAGTTTAAATCGCAGAGTTTAAATCGCAGAGTTTAAATCGCAGAGTTTAAATCGCAGAGTTTAAATGGCAGAGTTTAAATGGCAGAGTTTAAATGGCAGAGTTCAAATGGCAGAGTTTAAATGGCAGAGTTTAAATCGCAGAGTTTAAATCGCTGAGTTTAAATCGCAGAGTTTAAATGGCAGAGTTTAAATGGCAGAGTTTAAATCGCAGAGTTTAAATCGTAGAGTTTAAATCGCAGAGTTTAAATCGCAGAGTTTAAATGGCAAAGTTTAAATGGCAGAGTTTAAATGGCAGAGTTTAAATGGCAGAGTTTAAATGGCAGAGTTTAAATGGCAGAGCTTAAATGGTAGAGTTTAAATCGCAGAGTTTAAATCGCAGGGTTTAAATCGCAAGGTTTAAATCGCAGAGTTTAAATCGCAGAGTTTAAATCGCAGAATTTCATTCGCAGAGTTTAAATGGCAGAGTTTAAATGGCAGAGTTTAAATGGCAGAGTTTAAATGGCAGAGTTTAAATGGCAGTGTTTAAATGGCAGAGTTTAAATGGCAGAGTTTAAATGGCAGAGTTTAAATCGCAGAGTTTAAATCGCAGAGTTTAAATCGCAGAGTTTAAATCGCAGAGTTTAAATGGTAGAGTTTAAATCGCAGAGTTTAAATTGCAGAGTTTAAATAGCAGAGTTTAAATCGCAGAGTTTAAATCACAGAGTTTAAATCGCAGAGTTTAAATCGCAGAGTTAAAATCGCAAAATCGCTGAGTTTAAATCGCAGAGTTAAAATCGCAGAGTTTAAATCGCAGAGTTTAAATAGCAGAGTTTAAATCGCAGAGTTTAAATCGTAGAGTTTAAATTGCAGAGTTTAAATTGCAGAGTTTAAATCGCAAAGTTTAAATCGCAGAGTTTAAATGGCAGAGTTTAAATGGCAGAGTTTAAATGGCAGAGTTTAAATGGCAGAGTTTAAATGGCAGAGTTTAAATGGCAGAGTGTAAATGGCAGAGTTTAAATGGCAGAGTTTAAATCGCAGAGTTTAAATGGTAGAGTTTAAATCGCAGAGTTTAAATCGCAGAGTTTAAATCGCAGAGTTTAAATCGCAGAGTTTAAATGGCAGAGTTTAAATGGCAGAGTTTAAATGGCAGAGTTTAAATGGCAGAGTTTAAATGGCAGAGTTTAAATCGCAGAATTTAAATCGCAGAGTTTAAATCGCAGAGTTTAAATCGCAGAGTTTATATCGCAGAGTTTAAATGGCAGAGTTTAAATGGCAGAGTTTATATCGCAGAGATTAAATCGCAGAGTTTAAATCGCAAAATCGCTGAGTTTAAATCGCAGAGTTTAAATGGCAGAGTTTAAATGGCAGAGTTTAAATGGCAGAGTTTAAATGGCAGAGTTTAAATGGCAGAGTTTAAATCGCAGAGTTTAAATCGCAGAGTTAAATGGCAGAGTTTAAATGGCAGAGTTTAAATGGCAGAGGTTAAATCGCAAAGTTTAAATCGCAGAGTATAAATGGAAGAGTTTAAATCGCAGAGTTTAAATCGCAGAGTTTAAATCGCAGAGTTTAAATGGCAGTGTTTAAATGGCAGAGTTTAAATGGCAGAGTTAAAATCGCAGAGTTTAAATCGCAGAGTTTAAATCGCAGAGTTTAAATCGCAGAGTTTAAATCGCAGAGTTTAAATGGCAGAGTTTAAATGGCAGAGTTTAAATGGCAGAGTTTAAATGGCAGAGTTTAAATCGCAGAGTTTAAATCGCAGAGTTTAAATGGCAGAGTTTAAATGGCAGAGTTTAAATGGCAGAGTTTAAATGGCAGAGTTTAAATGGCAGAGTTTAAATGACAGAGTTTAAATTGCAGAGTTTAAATCACAGAGTTTAAATCGCACAGTTTAAATGGCAGAGTTTAAATGGCAGTGTTTAAATGGCAGAGTTTAAATCGCAGAGTTTAAATCGCAGAGTTTAAATCGCAGAGTTTAAATCGCAGAGTTTAAATGGCAGAGTTTAAATGGCAGAGTTTAAATGGCAGAGTTTAAATGGCAGAGTTTAAATGGCAGAGTTTAAATGGCAGAGTTTAAATCGCAGAGTTTAAATCGCAGAGTTTAAATCGCAGAGTTTAAATGGCAGTGTTTAAATGGCAGAGTTTAAATGGCAGAGTTTAAATGGCAGAGTTTAAATCGCAGAGTTTAAATCGCTGAGTTTAAATCGCAGAGTTTAAATGGCAGAGTTTAAATCGCAGAGTTTAAATGGCAGAGTTTAAATGGCAGAGTTTAAATGGCAGAGTTTAAATCGCAGAGTTTAAATGGCAGAGTTTAAATGGCAGAGTGTAAATGTTAGAGTGTAAATGTTAGAGTTTAAATGGCAGAGTTTAAATCGCAGAGTTTAAATCGCAGAGTTTAAATCGCAGAGTTTAAATCGCAGAGTTTAAATGGCAGAGTTTAAATGGCAGAGTTTAAATGGCAGAGTTTAAATGGCAGAGTTTAAATGGCAGAGTTTAAATCGCAGAGTTTAAATCGCAGAGTTTAAATCGCAGAGTTTATATCGCAGAGTTTAAATGGCAGAGTTTAAATCGCAGAGTTTAAATCGCAGAGATTAAATCGCAGAGTTTAAATCGCAAAATCGCTGAGTTTAAATTGCAGAGTTTAAATGGCAGAGTTTAAATGGCAGAGTTTAAATCGCAGAGTTTTAATCGCAGAGTTTAAATCGCAGAGTTTAAATCGCAGAGTTTAAATTGCAGAGTTAAAATCGCAGAGTTTAAATCGCAAGATCGCAGAGTTTAAATCGCAGAGTTTAAATGGCAGAGTTTAAATCGCAGAGTTTAAATCGTAGAGTTTAAATCGCAGAGTTTAAATTGCAGAGTTTAAATCGCAGAGTTTAAATGGCAGAGCTTAAATGGCAGAGTTTAAATGGCAGAGTTTAAATGGTTGAGTTTAAATGGCAGAGATTAAATGGCAGAGTTTAAATGGCAGAGTTTAAATGGCAGTGTTTAAATGGCAGAGTTTAAATCGCAGAGTTTAAATCGCATAGTTTAAATGGCAGTGTTTAAATGGCAGAGTTTAAATGGCAGAGTTTAAATGGCAGAGTTTAAATGGCAGAGTTTAAATGACAGAGTTTAAATCACAGAGTTTAAATCGCAGAGTTTAAATCGCAGAGTTTAAATCGCAGAGTTTAAATCGCAGAGTTTAAATGGCAGAGTTTAAATCGCAGAGTTTAAATCGCAGAGTTTAAATCGCAGAGTTTAAATCGCAGAGTTTAAATGGCAGAGTTTAAATGGCAGAGTTTAAATGGCAGAGTTTAAATGGCAGAGTTTAAATCGCAGAGTTTAAATGGCAGAGTTTAAATGGCAGAGTTTAAATGGCAGAGTTTAAATGGCAGAGTTTAAATGGCAGAGTTTAAATGACAGAGTTTAAACTGCAGAGTTTAAATCGCAGAGTTTAAATCGCAGAGTTTAAATCGCAGAGTTTAAATGGCAGAGTTTAAATGGCAGTGTTTAAATGGCAGAGTTTAAATCGCAGAGTTTAAATCGCAGAGTTTAAATCGCAGAGTTTAAATCGCAGAGTTTAAATGGCAGAGTTTAAATGGCAGAGTTTAAATGGCAGAGTTTAAATGGCAGAGTTTAAAAGGCAGAGTTTAAATGGCAGAGTTTAAATCGCAGAGTTTAAATCGCAGAGTTTAAATCGCAGAGTTTAAATGGCAGAGTTTAAATGACAGAGTTTAAATGGCAGAGTTTAAATGGCAGAGTTTAAATCGCAGAGTTTAAATCGCTGAGTTTAAATCGCAGAGTTTAAATGGCAGTGTTTAAATAGCAGAGTTTAAATCGCAGAGTTTAAATCGCAGAGTTTAAATCGCAGAGTTTAAATCGCAGAGTTTAAATCGCAGAGTTTAAATGGCAGAGTTTAAATGGCAGAGTTTAAATGGCAGAGTTTAAATGGCAGAGTTTAAATGGTAGAGTTTAAATGGCAGAGCTTAAATGGCAGAGTTTAAATGGCAGAGTTTAAATCGCAGGGTTTAAATCGCAGGGTTTAAATCGCAGAGTTTAAATCGCAGAGTTTAAATCGCAGAGTTTAAATCGCAGAATTTAAATCGCAGAGTTTAAATCGCAGAGTTTAAATGGCAGAGTTTAAATGGCAGAGTTTAAATGGCAGAGTTTAAATCGCAGAGTTTAAATCGCAGAGTTTAAATCGCAGAGTTTAAATCGCAGAGTTTAAATCGCAGAGTTTATATCGCAGAGTTTAAATGGCAGAGTTTAAATGGCAGAGTTTAAATCGCAGAGATTAAATTGCAGAGTTTAAATCGCAAAATCGCTGAGTTTAAATGGCAGAGTTTAAATGGCAGAGTTTAAATGGCAGAGTTTAAATGGCAGAGTTTAAATGGCAGAGTTTAAATGGCAGAGTTTAAATCGCAGAGTTTAAATCGCAGAGTTTAAATCGCAGAGTTTAAATGGCAGAGTTTAAATCGCAGAGTTTAAATTGCAGAGTTTAAATAGCAGAGTTTAAATCGCAGAGTTTAAATCACAGAGTTTAAATCGCAGAGTTTAAATCGCAGAGTTAAAATCGCAAAATCGCTGAGTTTTAATCGCAGAGTTAAAATCGCAGAGTTTAAATCGCAAAATTGCAGAGTTTAAATCGCAGAGTTTAAATGGCAGAGTTTAAATCGCAGAGTTTAAATCGCAGAGTTTAAATCACAGAGTTTAAATCGCAGAGTTTAAATCGCAGAGTTTAAATGGCAGAGTTTAAATCGCAGAGTTTATATCGCAGAGTTTAAATAGCAGAGTTTAAATCGCAGAGTTTAAATCGCAGAGTTTAAATCGCAGAGTTTAAATCGCATAGTTAAAATCGCAAAATCGCTGAGTTTAAATCGCAGAGTTAAAATCGCAGAGTTTAAATCGCAAAATCGCAGAGTTTAAATCGCAGAGTTTAAATGGCAGAGTTTAAATCGCAGAGTTTAAATGGCAGAGTTTAAATCGCAGAGTTTAAATCGTAGAGTTTAAATCGCAGAGTTTAAATTGCAGAGTTTAAATCGTAGAGTTTAAATCGCAGAGTTTAAATTGCAGAGTTTAAATCGCAGAGTTTAAATCGCAGAGTTTAAATCGCAGAGTTTAAATGGCAGAGTTTAAATGGCAGAGTTTAAATGGCAGAGTTTAAATGGCAGAGTTTAAATGGCAGAGTTTAAATGGCAGAGTTTAAATGGCAGAGTGTAAATGGCAGAGTTTAAATGGCAGAATTTAAATCGCAGAGTTTAAATGGTAGAGTTTAAATCGCAGAGTTTAAATCGCAGAGTTTAAATCGCAGAGTTTAAATCGCAGAGTTTAAATCGCAGAGTTTAAATGGCAGAGTTTAAATGGCAGAGTTTAAATGGCAGAGTTTAAATGGCAGAGTTTAAATCGCAGAGTTTAAATCGCAGAGTTTAAATCGCAGAGTTTAAATCGCAGAGTTTAAATCGCAGAGTTTATATCGCAGAGTTTAAATGGCAGAGTTTAAATCGCAGAGTTTAAATCGCAGAGATTAAATCGCAGAGTTTAAATCGCAAAATCGCTGAGTTTAAATTGCAGAGTTTAAATGGCAGAGTTTAAATGGCAGAGTTTAAATCGCAGAGTTTTAATCGCAGAGTTTAAATCGCAGAGTTTAAATCGCAGAGTTTAAATTGCAGAGTTAAAATCGCAGAGTTTAAATCGCAAGATCGCAGAGTTTAAATCGCAGAGTTTAAATGGCAGAGTTTAAATCGCAGAGTTTAAATCGTAGAGTTTAAATCGCAGAGTTTAAATCGCAGAGTTTAAATTGCAGAGTTTAAATCGCAGAGTTTAAATGGCAGAGCTTAAATGGCAGAGTTTAAATGGCAGAGTTTAAATGGCAGAGTTTAAATGGCAGAGTTTAAATGGCAGAGTTTAAATGGCAGTGTTTAAATGGCAGAGTTTAAATCGCAGAGTTTAAATCGCAGAGTTTAAATGGCAGTGTTTAAATGGCAGAGTTTAAATGGCAGAGTTTAAATGGCAGAGTTTAAATGGCAGAGTTTAAATGGCAGAGTTTAAATCACAGAGTTTAAATCGCAGAGTTTAAATCGCAGAGTTTAAATCGCAGAGTTTAAATGGCAGAGTTTAAATCGCAGAGTTTAAATCGCAGAGTTTAAATCGCAGAGTTTAAATCGCAGAGTTTAAATGGCAGAGTTTAAATGGCAGAGTTTAAATGGCAGAGTTTAAATGGCAGAGTTTAAATGGCAGAGTTTAAATCGCAGAGTTTAAATTGCAGAGTTTAAATGGCAGAGTTTAAAAGGCAGAGTTTAAATGGCAGAGTTTAAATGGCAGAGTTTAAATGGCAGAGTTTAAATCGCAGAGTTTAAATGGCAGAGTTTAAATCGCATAGTTAAAATCGCAAAATCGCTGAGTTTAAATCGCAGAGTTAAAATCGCAGAGTTTAAATCGCAAAATCGCAGAGTTTAAATCGCAGAGTTTAAATGGCAGAGTTTAAATCGCAGAGTTTAAATGGCAGAGTTTAAATCGCAGAGTTTAAATCGTAGAGTTTAAATCGCAGAGTTTAAATTGCAGAGTTTAAATCGTAGAGTTTAAATCGCAGAGTTTAAATTGCAGAGTTTAAATCGCAGAGTTTAAATCGCAGAGTTTAAATGGCAGAGTTTAAATGGCAGAGTTTAAATGGCAGAGTTTAAATGGCAGAGTTTAAATGGCAGAGTTTAAATGGCAGAGTTTAAATGGCAGAGTGTAAATGGCAGAGTTTAAATGGCAGAGTTTAAATCGCAGAGTTTAAATCGCAGAGTTTAAATCGCAGAGTTTAAATCGCAGAGTTTAAATCGCAGAGTTTAAATCGCAGAGTTTAAATCGCAGAGTTTAAATGGCAGAGTTTAAATGGCAGAGTTTAAATCGCAGAGTTTAAATCGCAGAGTTTAAATCGCAGAGTTTAAATCGCAGAGTTTAAATCGCAGAGTTTATATCGCAGAGTTTAAATGGCAGAGTTTAAATCGCAGAGTTTAAATCGCAGAGATTAAATCGCAGAGTTTAAATCGCAAAATCGCTGAGTTTAAATTGCAGAGTTTAAATGGCAGAGTTTAAATCGCAGAGTTTAAATCGCAGAGTTTTAATCGCAGAGTTTAAATCGCAGAGTTTAAATCGCAGAGTTTAAATTGCAGAGTTAAAATCGCAGAGTTTAAATCGCAAGATCGCAGAGTTTAAATCGCAGAGTTTAAATGGCAGAGTTTAAATCGCAGAGTTTAAATCGTAGAGTTTAAATCGCAGAGTTTAAATTGCAGAGTTTAAATCGCAGAGTTTAAATGGCAGAGCTTAAATGGCAGAGTTTAAATGGCAGAGTTTAAATGGTTGAGTTTAAATGGCAGAGTTTAAATGGCAGAGTTTAAATGGCAGAGTTTAAATGGCAGTGTTTAAATGGCAGAGTTTAAATCGCAGAGTTTAAATCGCAGAGTTTAAATGGCAGTGTTTAAATGGCAGAGTTTAAATGGCAGAGTTTAAATGGCAGAGTTTAAATCGCAGAGTTTAAATGGCAGAGTTTAAATCACAGAGTTTAAATCGCAGAGTTTAAATCGCAGAGTTTAAATCGCAGAGTTTAAATGGCAGAGTTTAAATCGCAGAGTTTAAATCGCAGAGTTTAAATCGCAGAGTTTAAATCGCAGAGTTTAAATGGCAGAGTTTAAATGGCAGAGTTTAAGTGGCAGAGTTTAAATGGCAGAGTTTAAATGGCAGAGTTTAAATCGCAGAGTTTAAATCGCAGAGTTTAAATGGCAGAGTTTAAATGGCAGAGTTTAAATGGCAGAGTTTAAATGGCAGAGTTTAAATGGCAGAGTTTAAATGACAGAGTTTAAATTGCAGAGTTTAAATCGCAGAGTTAAAATCGCAGAGTTTAAATGGCAGAGTTTAAATGGCAGTGTTTAAATGGCAGAGTTTAAATTGCAGAGTTTAAATCGCAGAGTTTAAATCGCAGAGTTTAAATCGCAGAGTTTAAATCGCAGAGTTTAAATCGCAGAGTTTAAATGGCAGAGTTTAAATGGCAGAGTTTAAATGGCAGAGTTTAAAAGGCAGAGTTTAAATGGCAGAGTTTAAATCGCAGAGTTTAAATCGCCGAGTTTAAATCGCAGAGTTTAAATGGCAGAGTTTAAATGACAGAGTTTAAATGGCAGAGTTTAAATGGCAGAGTTTAAATCGCAGAGTTTAAATCGCTGAGTTTAAATCGCAGAGTTTAAATGGCAGTGTTTAAATGGCAGAGTTTAAATCGCAGAGTTTAAATCGCAGAGTTTAAATCGTAGAGTTTAAATCGCAGAGTTTAAATCGCAGAGTTTAAATGGCAGAGTTTAAATGGCAGAGTTTAAATGGCAGAGTTTAAATGGCAGAGTTTAAATGGCAGAGTTTAAATGGCAGAGTTTAAATGGCAGAGTTTAAATGGCAGAGTTTAAATCGCAGGGTTTAAATCGCAGAGTTTAAATCGCAGAGTTTAAATCGCAGAGTTTAAATCGCAGAATTTAAATCGCAGAGTTTAAATGGCAGAGTTTAAATGGCAGAGTTTAAATGGCAGAGTTTAAATGGCAGAGTTTAAATGGCAGAGTTTAAATGGCAGAGTTTAAATCGCAGAGTTTAAATCGCAGAGTTTAAATCGCAGAGTTTAAATCGCAGAGTTTATATCGCAGAGTTTAAATGGCAGAGTTTAAATGGCAGAGTTTAAATCGCAGAGATTAAATCGCAGAGTTTAAATCGCAAAATCGCTGAGTTTAAATGGCAGAGTTTAAATGGCAGAGTTTAAATGGCAGAGTTTAAATGGCAGAGTTTAAATGGCAGAGTTTAAATGGCAGAGTTTAAATCGCAGAATTTAAATCGCAGAGTTTAAATCGCAGAGTTTAAATGGCAGAGTTTAAATCGCAGAGTTTAAATTGCAGAGTTTAAATAGCAGAGTTTAAATCGCAGAGTTTAAATCACAGAGTTTAAATCGCAGAGTTTAAATCGCAGAGTTAAAATCGCAAAATCGCTGAGTTTAAATCGCAGAGTTAAAATCGCAGAGTTTAAATCGCAAAATTGCAGAGTTTAAATCGCAGAGTTTAAATGGCAGAGTTTAAATCGCAGAGTTTAAATGGCAGAGTTTAAATCGCAGAGTTTAAATCGTAGAGTTTAAATCGCAGAGTTTAAATTGCAGAGTTTAAATCGCAGAGTTTAAATCGCAGAGTTTAAATCGCAGAGTTTAAATGGCAGAGTTTAAATGACAGAGTTTAAATGGCAGAGTTTAAATGGCAGAGTGTAAATGGCAGAGTTTAAATGGCAGAGTTTAAATCGCAGAGTTTAAATGGTACAGTTTAAATCGCAGAGTTTAAATCGCAGAGTTTAAATCGCAGAGTTTAAATCGCAGAGTTTAAATGGCAGAGTTTAAATGGCAGAGTTTAAATGGTAGAGTTTAAATCGCAGAGTTTAAATCGCAGAGTTTAAATCGCAGAGTTTAAATCGCAGAGTTTATATCGCAGAGTTTAAATGGCAGAGTTTAAATGGCAGAGTTTAAATCGCAGAGATTAAATCGCAGAGTTTAAATCGCAAAATCCCTGAGTTTAAATCGCAGAGTTTAAATGGCAGAGTATAAATAGCAGAGTTTAAATGGCAGAGTTTAAATGGCAGAGTTTAAATGGCAGAGTTTAAATGGCAGAGTTTAAATCGCAGAGTTCAAATCGCAGAGTTAAATGGCAGAGTTTAAATGGCAGAGTTTAAATGGCAGAGGTTAAATCGCAGAGTTTAAATCGCAGAGTATAAATGGAAGAGTTTAAATCGCAGAGTTTAAATCGCAGAGTTTAAATCGCAGAGTTTAAATGGCAGTGTTTTAATGGCAGAGTTTAAATGGCAGAGTTTAAATCGCAGAGTTTAAATCGCAGAGTTTAAATCGCAGAGTTTAAATCGCAGAGTTTAAATGGCAGAGTTTAAATGGCAGAGTTTAAATGGCAGAGTTTAAATGGCAGAGTTTAAATCGCAGAGTTTAAATCGCAGAGTTTAAATGGCAGAGTTTAAATGGCAGAGTTTAAATGGCAGAGTTTAAATGGCAGAGTTTAAATGGCAGAGTTTAAATGACAGAGTTTAAATTGCAGAGTTTAAATCACAGAGTTTAAATCGCACAGTTTAAATGGCAGAGTTTAAATGGCAGTGTTTAAATGGCAGAGTTTAAATCGCAGAGTTTAAATCGCAGAGTTTAAATCGCAGAGTTTAAATCGCAGAGTTTAAATCGCAGAGTTTAAATCGCAGAGTTTAAATGGCAGAGTTTAAATGGCAGAGTTTAAATCGCAGAGTTTAAATCGCAGAGTTTAAATCGCAGAGTTTAAATCGCAGAGTTTAAATGGCAGAGTTTAAATGGCAGAGTTTAAATGATAGAGTTTAAATGGCAGAGTTTAAATGGCAGAGATTAAATCGCAGAGTTTAAATCGCTGAGTTTAAATCGCAGAGTTTAAATGGCAGTGTTTAAATGGCAGAGTTTAAATCGCAGAGTTTAAATCGCAGAGTTTAAATCGCAGAGTTTAAATCGCAGAGTTTAAATGGCAGAGTTTAAATGGCAGAGTTTAAATGGCAGAGTTTAAATGGCAGAGTTTAAATGGCAGAGTTTAAATGGCAGAGTTTAAATGGCAGAGCTTAAATGGCAGAGTTTAAATCGCAGAGTTTAGATCGCAGGGTTTAAATCGCAGGGTTTAAATCGCAGAGTTTAAATCGCAGAGTTTAAATCGCAGAGTTTAAATCGCAGAATTTAAATGGCAGAGTTTAATTGGCAGAGTTTAAATGGCAGAGTTTAAATGGCAGAGTTTAAATGGCAGAGTTTAAATGGCAGAGTTTAAATGGCAGAGTTTAAATGGCAGTGTTTAAATGGCAGAGTTTAAATCGCAGAGTTTAAATCGCAGAGTTTAAATGGCAGTGTTTAAATGGCAGAGTTTAAATGGCAGAGTTTAAATGGCAGAGTTTAAATGGCAGAGTTTAAATGGCAGAGTTTAAATCACAGAGTTTAAATCGCAGAGTTTAAATCGCAGAGTTTAAATCGCAGAGTTTAAATGGCAGAGTTTAAATGGCAGAGTTTAAATCGCAGAGTTTAAATCGCAGAGTTTAAATCGCAGAGTTTAAATGGCAGAGTTTAAATGGCAGAGTTTAAATGGCAGAGTTTAAATGGCAGAGTTTAAATCGCAGAGTTTAAATCGCAGAGTTTAAATGGCAGAGTTTAAATGGCAGAGTTTAAATGGCAGAGTTTAAATGGCAGAGTTTAAATGGCAGAGTTTAAATGACAGAGTTTAAATTGCAGAGTTTAAATCGCAGAGTTAAAATCGCAGAGTTTAAATGGCAGAGTTTAAATGGCAGTGTTTAAATGGCAGAGTTTAAATTGCAGAGTTTAAATCGCAGAGTTTAAATCGCAGAGTTTAAATCGCAGAGTTTAAATCGCAGAGTTTAAATCGCAGAGTTTAAATGGCAGAGTTTAAATGGCAGAGTTTAAATGGCAGAGTTTAAAAGGCAGAGTTTAAATGGCAGAGTTTAAATCGCAGAGTTTAAATCGCAGAGTTTAAATCGCAGAGTTTAAATGGCAGAGTTTAAATCGCAGAGTTTAAATGGCAGAGTTTAAATGGCAGAGTTTAAATCGCAGAGTTTAAATCGCTGAGTTTAAATCGCAGAGTTTAAATGGCAGTGTTTAAATGGCAGAGTTTAAATCGCAGAGTTTAAATCGCAGAGTTTAAATCGTAGAGTTTAAATCGCAGAGTTTAAATCGCAGAGTTTAAATGGCAGAGTTTAAATGGCAGAGTTTAAATGGCAGAGTTTAAATGGCAGAGTTTAAATGGCAGAGTTTAAATGGCAGAGTTTAAATGGCAGAGTTTAAATGGCAGAGTTTAAATCGCAGGGTTTAAATCGCAGAGTTTAAATCGCAGAGTTTAAATCGCAGAGTTTAAATCGCAGAATTTAAATAGCAGAGTTTAAATCGCAGAGTTTAAATGGCAGAGTTTAAATGGCAGAGTTTAAATGGCAGAGTTTAAATGGCAGAGTTTAAATGGCAGAGTTTAAATCGCAGAGTTTAAATCGCAGAGTTTAAATCGCAGAGTTTATATCGCAGAGTTTAAATGGCAGAGTTTAAATGGCAGAGTTTAAATCGCAGAGATTAAATCGCAGAGTTTAAATCGCAAAATCGCTGAGTTTAAATGGCAGAGTTTAAATGGCAGAGTTTAAATGGCAGAGTTTAAATGGCAGAGTTTAAATGGCAGAGTTTAAATGGCAGAGTTTAAATGGCAGAGTTTAAATCGCAGAGTTTAAATCGCAGAATTTAAATCGCAGAGTTTAAATCGCAGAGTTTAAATGGCAGAGTTTAAATCGCAGAGTTTAAATTGCAGAGTTTAAATAGCAGAGTTTAAATCGCAGAGTTTAAATCACAGAGTTTAAATCGCAGAGTTTAAATCGCAGAGTTAAAATCGCAAAATCGCTGAGTTTAAATCGCAGAGTTAAAATCGCAGAGTTTAAATCGCAAAATTGCAGAGTTTAAATCGCAGAGTTTAAATGGCAGAGTTTAAATCGCAGAGTTTAAATGGCAGAGTTTAAATCGCAGAGTTTAAATCGTAGAGTTTAAATCGCAGAGTTTAAATTGCAGAGTTTAAATCGCAGAGTTTAAATCGCAGAGTTTAAATCTCAGAGTTTAAATGGCAGAGTTTAAATGGCAGAGTTTAAATGGCAGAGTTTAAATGGCAGAGTGTAAATGGCAGAGTTTAAATGGCAGAGTTTAAATCGCAGAGTTTAAATGGTACAGTTTAAATCGCAGAGTTTAAATCGCAGAGTTTAAATCGCAGAGTTTAAATCGCAGAGTTTAAATCGCAGAGTTTAAATGGCAGAGTTTAAATGGCAGAGTTTAAATGGTAGAGTTTAAATCGCAGAGTTTAAATCGCAGAGTTTAAATCGCAGAGTTTAAATCGCAGAGTTTATATCGCAGAGTTTAAATGGCAGAGTTTAAATGGCAGAGTTTAAATCGCAGAGATTAAATCGCAGAGTTTAAATCGCAAAATCCCTGAGTTTAAATCGTAGAGTTTAAATGGCAGAGTATAAATAGCAGAGTTTAAATGGCAGAGTTTAAATGGCAGAGTTTAAATGGCAGAGTTTAAATGGCAGAGTTTAAATCGCAGAGTTTAAATCGCAGAGTTAAATGGCAGAGTTTAAATGGCAGAGTTTAAATGGCAGAGGTTAAATCGCAGAGTTTAAATCGCAGAGTATAAATGGAAGAGTTTAAATCGCAGAGTTTAAATCGCAGAGTTTAAATCGCAGAGTTTAAATGGCAGTGTTTTAATGGCAGAGTTTAAATGGCAGAGTTTAAATCGCAGAGTTTAAATCGCAGAGTTTAAATCACAGAGTTTAAATCGCAGAGTTTAAATGGCAGAGTTTAAATGGCAGAGTTTAAATGGCAGAGTTTAAATGGCAGAGTTTAAATCGCAGAGTTTAAATGGCAGAGTTTAAATGGCAGAGTTTAAATGGCAGAGTTTAAATGGCAGAGTTTAAATGGCAGAGTTTAAATGGCAGAGTTTAAATGACAGAGTTTAAATTGCAGAGTTTAAATCACAGAGTTTAAATCGCACAGTTTAAATGGCAGAGTTTAAATGGCAGTGTTTAAATGGCAGAGTTTAAATCGCAGAGTTTAAATCGCAGAGTTTAAATCGCAGAGTTTAAATCGCAGAGTTTAAATCGCAGAGTTTAAATGGCAGAGTTTAAATGGCAGAGTTTAAATCGCAGAGTTTAAATCGCAGAGTTTAAATCGCAGAGATTAAATCGCAGAGTTTAAATCGCAGAGTTTAAATGGCAGGGTTTAAATCGCAGGGTTTAAATCGCAGAGTTTAAATCGCAGAGTTTAAATCGCAGAGTTTAAATCGCAGAATTTAAATGGCAGAGTTTAATTGGCAGAGTTTAAATGGCAGAGTTTAAATGGCAGAGTTTAAATGGCAGAGTTTAAATGGCAGAGTTTAAATGGCAGAGTTTAAATGGCAGAGTTTAAATGGCAGAGTTTAAATGGCAGAGTTTAAATGGCAGAGTTTAAATGGCAGAGTTTAAATGGCAGAGTTTAAATCGCAGAGTTTAAATGGCAGAGTTTAAATCACAGAGTTTAAATCGCAGAGTTTAAATAGCAGAGTTTAAATCGCAGAGTTTAAATCGCAGAGTTTAAATCGCAGAGTTAAAATCGCAAAATCGCTGAGTTTAAATCGCAGAGTTAAAATCGCAGAGTTTAAATCGCAAAATCGCAGAGTTTAAATCGCAGAGTTTAAATGGCAGAGTTTAAATCGCAGAGTTTAAATGGCAGAGTTTAAATCGCAGAGTTTAAATCGTAGAGTTTAAATCGCAGAGTTTAAATTGCAGAGTTTAAATCGTAGAGTTTAAATCGCAGAGTTTAAATTGCAGAGTTTAAATCGCAGAGTTTAAATCGCAGAGTTTAAATCGCAGAGTTTAAATGGCAGAGTTTAAATGGCAGAGTTTAAATGGCAGAGTTTAAATGGCAGAGTTTAAATGGCAGAGTTTAAATGGCAGAGTTTAAATGGCAGAGTGTAAATGGCAGAGTTTAAATGGCAGAGTTTAAATCGCAGAGTTTAAATGGTAGAGTTTAAATCGCAGAGTTTTCATCGCAGAGTTTAAATCGCAGAGTTTAAATCGCAGAGTTTAAATGGCAGAGTTTAAATGGCAGAGTTTAAATGGCAGAGTTTAAATGGCAGAGTTTAAATGGCAGAGTTTAAATCGCAGAGTTTAAATCGCAGAGTTTAAATCGCAGAGTTTAAATCGCAGAGTTTAAATCGCAGAGTTTATATCGCAGAGTTTAAATGGCAGAGTTTAAATCGCAGAGTTTAAATCGCAGAGATTAAATCGCAGAGTTTAAATCGCAAAATCGCTGAGTTTAAATTGCAGAGTTTAAATGGCAGAGTTTAAATCGCAGAGTTTAAATCGCAGAGTTTTAATCGCAGAGTTTAAATCGCAGAGTTTAAATTGCAGAGTTTAAATTGCAGAGTTAAAATCGCAGAGTTTAAATCGCAAAATCGCAGAGTTTAAATCGCAGAGTTTAAATGGCAGAGTTTAAATCGCAGAGTTTAAATCGTAGAGTTTAAATCGCAGAGTTTAAATTGCAGAGTTTAAATTGCAGAGTTTAAATGGCAGAGCTTAAATGGCAGAGTTTAAATGGCAGAGTTTAAATGGTAGAGTTTAAATGGCAGTGTTTAAATGGCAGAGCTTGAATCGCAGAGTTTAAATCGCAGAGTTTAAATGGCAGTGTTTAAATGGCAGAGTTTAAATGGCAGAGTTTAAATGGCAGAGTTTAAATGGCAGAGTTTAAATCGCAGAGTTTAAATCGCAGAGTTTAAATCGCAGAGTTTAAATCGCAGAGTTTAAATGGCAGAGTTTAAATCGCAGAGTTTAAATCGCAGAGTTTAAATCGCAGAGTTTAAATCGCAGAGTTTAAATCGCAGAGTTTAAATGGCAGTGTTTAAATGGCAGAGTTTAAATGGCAGATTTTAAATCGCAGAGTTTAAATCGCAGAGTTTAAATGGCAGAGTTTAAATGGCAGAGTTTAAATGGCAAAGTTTAAATGGCAGAGTTTAAATGGCAGAGTTTAAATGACAGAGTTTAAATTGCAGAGTTTAAATCGCAGAGTTTAAATCGCAGAGTTTAAATGGCAGAGTTTAAATGGCAGTGTTTAAATGGCAGAGTTTAAATTGCAGAGTTTAAATCGCAGAGTTTAAATCGCAGAGTTTAAATCGCAGAGTTTAAATCGCAGAGATTAAATGGCAGAGTTTAAATGGCAGAGTTTAAATGGCAGAGTTTAAATGGCAGAGTTTAAATGGCAGAGTTTAAATCGCAGAGTTTAAATCGCAGAGTTTAAATCGCAGAGTTTAAATCGCAGAGTTTAAATGGCAGAGTTTAAATGGCAGAGTTTAAATGGCAGAGTTTAAATGGCAGAGATTAAATCGCAGAGTTTAAATCGCTGAGTTTAAATCGCAGAGTTTAAATGGCAGTGTTTAAATGGCAGAGTTTAAATGGCAGAGTTTAAATCGCAGAGTTTAAATCGCAGAGTTTAAATCGCAGAGTTTAAATCGCAGAGTTTAAATCGCAGAGTTTAAATGGCAGAGTTTAAATGGCAGAGTTTAAATGGCAGAGTTTAAATGGCAGAGCTTAAATGGCAGAGTTTAAATGGCAGAGTTTAAATCGCATGGTTTAAATCGCATGGTTTAAATCGCAGGGTTTAAATCGCAGGGTTTAAATCGCAGAGTTTAAATCGCAGAGTTTAAATCGCAGAGTTTAAATCGCAGAGTTTAAATGGCAGAGTTTAAATGGCAGAGTTTAAATCGCAGAGTTTAAATGGCAGAGTTTAAATGGCAGAGTTTAAATGGCAGAGTTTAAATGGCAGAGTTTAAATGGCAGAGTTTAAATGGCAGAGTTTAAATGGCAGAGTTTAAATGGCAGAGTTTAAATGGCAGAGTTTAAATCGCAGAGTTTAAATCGCAGAGTTTAAATCGCAGAGTTTAAATCGCAGAGTTTAAATCGCAGAGTTTAAATCGCAGAGTTTAAATCGCAGAGTTTAAATCGCAGAGTTTAAATGGCAGAGTTTAAAGGGCAGAGTTAAAATGGCAGAGTTAAAATGGCAGAGTTTAAATGGCAGAGTTTAAATGGCAGAGCTTAAATGGCAGAGTTTAAATGGCAGAGTGTAAATGGCAGAGTGTAAATGGCAGAGTTTAAATGGCAGAGTTTAAATCGCAGAGTTTAAATGGTAGAGTTTAAATCGCAGAGTTTAAATCGCAGAGTTTAAATGGCAGAGTTTAAATGGCAGAGTTTAAATGGCAGAGTTTAAATGGCAGAGCTTAAATGGCAGAGTTTAAATGGCAGAGTTTAAATGGTAGAGTTTAAATGGCAGAGTTTAAATGTCAGAGTTTAAATGGCAGTGTTTAAATGGCAGAGCTTGAATCGCAGAGTTTAAATGGCAGAGTTTAAATGGCAGTGTTTAAATCGCAGAGTTTAAATCGCAGAGTTTAAATGGCAGAGTTTAAATCGCAGAGTTTAAATCGCAGAGTTTAAATCGCAGAGTTTAAATCGCAGAGTTTAAATGGCAGTGTTTAAATGGCAGAGTTTAAATGGCAGAGTTTAAATCGCAGAGTTTAAATCGCAGAGTTTAAATCGCAGAGTTTAAATGGCAGAGTTTAAATCGCAGAGTTTAAATCGCAGAGTTTAAATCGCAGAGTTTAAATCGCAGAGTTTAAATGGCAGAGTTTAAATCGCAGAGTTTAAATCGCAGAGTTTAAATCGCAGAGTTTAAATCGCAGAGTTTAAATGGCAGTGTTTAAATGGCAGAGTTTAAATGGCAGAGTTTAAATGGCAGAGTTTAAATCGCAGAGTTTAAATCGCAGAGTTTAAATGGCAGAGTTTAAATGGCAGAGTTTAAATGGCAGAGTTTAAATGGCAGAGTTTAAATGGCAGAGTTTAAATGACAGAGTTTAAATTGCAGAGTTTAAATCGCAGAGTTTAAATCGCAGAGTTTAAATGGCAGAGTTTAAATGGCAGTGTTTAAATGGCAGAGTTTAAATCGCAGAGTTTAAATCGCAGAGTTTAAATCGCAGAGTTTAAATCGCAGAGTTTAAATGGCAGAGTTTAAATGGCAGAGTTTAAATGGCAGAGTTTAAATGGCAGAGTTTAAATGGCAGAGTTTAAATCGCAGAGTTTAAATCGCAGAGTTTAAATCGCAGAGTTTAAATGGCAGAGTTTAAATGGCAGAGTTTAAATGGCAGAGTTTAAATGGCAGAGTTTAAATGGCAGAGTTTAAATCGCAGAGTTTAAATCGCAGAGTTTAAATGGCAGTGTTTAAATGGCAGTGTTTAAATGGCAGAGTTTAAATCGCAGAGTTTAAATCGTAGAGTTTAAATCGCAGAGTTTAAATCGCAGAGTTTAAATGGCAGAGTTTAAATGGCAGAGTTTAAATGGCAGAGTTTAAATGGCAGAGTTTAAATGGCAGAGCTTAAATGGCAGAGTTTAAATGGCAGAGTTTAAATGGCAGGGTTTAAATCGCAGGGTTTAAATCGCAGAGTTTAAATCGCAGAGTTTAAATCGCAGAGTTTAAATGGCAGAGTTTAAATGGCAGAGTTTAAATGGCAGAGTTTAAATGGCAGAGTTTAAATGGCAGAGTTTAAATGGCAGAGTTTAAATGGCAGAGTTTAAATGGCAGAGTTTAAATGGCAGAGTTTAAATGGCAGAGTTTAAATAGTAGAGTTTAAATGGCAGAGTTTAAATGGCAGAGTTTAAATGGCAGAGTTTAAATCGCAGAGTTTAAATCGCAGAGTTTAAATGGCAGAGTTTAAATGGCAGAGTTTAAATCGCAGAGTTTAAATCGCAGAGTTTAAATTGCAGAGTTTAAATTGCAGAGTTAAAATCGCAGAGTTTAAATCGCAAAATCGCAGAGTTTAAATCGCAGAGTTTAAATGGCAGAGTTTAAATCGCAGAGTTTAAATCGTAGAGTTTAAATCGCAGAGTTTAAATTGCAGAGTTTAAATTGCAGAGTTTAAATGGCAGAGCTTAAATGGCAGAGTTTAAATGGCAGAGTTTAAATGGTAGAGTTTAAATGGCAGAGTTTAAATGGCAGAGTTTAAATGGCAGTGTTTAAATGGCAGAGCTTGAATCGCAGAGTTTAAATCGCAGAGTTTAAATGGCAGTGTTTAAATGGCAGAGTTTAAATGGCAGAGTTTCAATGGCAGAGTTTAAATGGCAGAGTTTAAATGGCAGAGTTTAAATCGCAGAGTTTAAATCGCAGAGTTTAAATCGCAGAGTTTAAATGGCAGAGTTTAAATCGCAGAGTTTAAATCGCAGAGTTTAAATCGCAGAGTTTAAATCGCAGAGTTTAAATGGCAGTGTTTAAATGGCAGAGTTTAAATGGCAGAGTTTAAATCGCAGAGTTTAAATCGCAGAGTTTAAATGGCAGAGTTTAAATGGCAGAGTTTAAATGGCAGAGTTTAAATGGCAGAGTTTAAATGGCAGAGTTTAAATGACAGAGTTTAAATTGCAGAGTTTAAATCACAGAGTTTAAATCGCAGAGTTTAAATGGCAGAGTTTAAATGGCAGTGTTTAAATGGCAGAGTTTAAATTGCAGAGTTTAAATCGCAGAGTTTAAATCGCAGAGTTTAAATCGCAGAGTTTAAATGGCAGAGTTTAAATGGCAGAGTTTAAATGGCAGAGTTTAAATGGCAGAGTTTAAATCGCAGAGTTTAAATCGCAGAGTTTAAATGGCAGAGTTTAAATGGCAGAGTTTAAATGGCAGAGTTTAAATGGCAGAGTTTAAATCGCAGAGTTTAAATCGCTGAGTTTAAATGGCAGTGTTTAAATGGCAGTGTTTAAATGGCAGAGTTTAAATCGCAGAGTTTAAATCGCAGAGTTTAAATCGCAGAGTTTAAATCGCAGAGTTTAAATGGCAGAGTTTAAATGGCAGAGTTTAAATGGCAGAGTTTAAATGGCAGAGTTTAAATGGCAGAGTTTAAATGGCAGAGCTTAAATGGCAGAGTTTAAATGGCAAAGTTTAAATCGCAGGGTTTAAATCGCAGGGTTTAAATCGCAGAGTTTAAATCGCAGAGTTTAAATCGCAGAGTTTAAATCGCAGAGTTTAAATCGCAGAGTTTAAATGGCAGAGTTTAAATGGCAGAGTTTAAATGGCAGAGTTTAAATGGCAGAGTTTAAATGGCAGAGTTTAAATGGCAGAGTTTAAATGGCAGAGTTTAAATGGCAGAGTTTAAATGGCAGAGTTTAAATGGCAGAGTTTAAATGGCAGAGTTTAAATGGCAGAGTTTAAATGGCAGAGTTTAAATCGCAGAGTTTAAATCGCAGAGTTTAAATCGCAGAGTTTAAATCGCAGAGTTTAAATCGCAGAGTTTAAATCGCAGAGTTTAAATCGCAGAGTTTAAATCGTAGAGTTTAAATCGCAGAGTTTAAATCGCAGAGTTTAAATGGCAGAGTTTAAATGGCAGAGTTTAAATGGCAGAGTTTAAATGGCAGAGTTTAAATGGCAGAGTTTAAATGGCAGAGCTTAAATGGCAGAGTTTAAATGGCAGAGTGTAAATGGCAGAGTTTAAATGGCAGAGTTTAAATGGTAGAGTTTAAATCGCAGAGTTTAAATCGCAGAGTTTAAATCGCAGAGTTTAAATGGCAGAGTTTAAATGGCAGAGTTTAAATGGCAGAGTTTAAATGGTAGAGCTTAAATGGCAGAGTTTAAATGGCAGAGTTTAAATGGCAGAGTTTAAATGGCAGAGTTTAAATCGCAGAGTTTAAATCGCAGAGTTTAAATCACAGAGTTTAAATCGCAGAGTTTAAATGGCAGAGTATAAATGGCAGAGTTTAAATGGCAGAGTTTAAATCGCAGAGTTTAAATCGCAGAGTTTAAATCGCAGAGTTTAAATGGCAGTGTTTAAATGGCAGAGTTTAAATGGCAGAGTTTAAATCGCAGAGTTTAAATCGCAGAGTTTAAATTTCAGAGTTTAAATGGCAGAGTTTAAATGGCAGAGTTTAAATGGCAGAGTTTAAATGACAGAGTTTAAATTGCAGAGTTTAAATCGCAGAGTTTAAATCGCAGAGTTTAAATGGCAGAGTTTAAATGGCAGTGTTTAAATGGCAGAGTTTAAATTGCAGAGTTTAAATCGCAGAGTTTAAATCGCAGAGTTTAAATCGCAGAGTTTAAATCGCAGAGTTTAAATGGCAGAGTTTAAATGGCAGAGTTTAAATGGCAGAGTTTAAATGGCAGAGTTTAAATGGCAGAGTTTAAATGGCAGAGTTTAAATCGCAGAGTTTAAATCGCAGAGTTTAAATGGCAGAGTTTAAATGGCAGAGTTTAAATGGCAGAGTTTAAATGGCAGAGTTTAAATCGCAGAGTTTAAATCGCTGAGTTTAAATCGCAGAGTTTAAATCGCAGTGTTTAAATGGCAGAGTTTAAATCGCAGAGTTTAAATCGCAGAGTTTAAATCGCAGAGTTTAAATCGCAGAGTTTAAATGGCAGAGTTTAAATGGCAGAGTTTAAATGGCAGAGTTTAAATGGCAGAGCTTAAATGGCAGAGTTTAAATGGCAGAGTTTAAATCGCAGGGTTTAAATCGCAGGGTTTAAATCGCAGAGTTTAAATCGCAGAGTTTAAATCGCAGAGTTTAAATCGCAGAGTTTAAATCGCAGAGTTTAAATGGCAGAGTTTAAATGGCAGAGTTTAAATGGCAGAGTTTAAATGGCAGAGTTTAAATGGCAGAGTTTAAATGGCAGAGTTTAAATGGCAGAGTTTAAATGGCAGAGTTTAAATGGCAGAGTTTAAATGGCAGAGTTTAAATGGCAGAGTTTAAATGGCAGAGTTTAAATGGCAGAGTTTAAATCGCAGAGTTTAAATGGCAGAGTTTAAATGGCAGAGTTTAAATGGCAGAGTTTAAATGGCAGAGTTTAAATCGCAGAGTTTAAATCGCAGAGTTTAAATCGCAGAGTTTAAATCGCAGAGTTTAAATCGCAGAGTTTAAATCGCAGAGTTTAAATGGCAGAGTTTAAATGGCAGAGTTTAAATGGCAGAGTTTAAATGGCAGAGTTTAAATGGCAGAGTTTAAATGGCAGAGCTTAAATGGCAGAGTTTGAATGGCAGAGTGTAAATGGCAGAGTGTAAATGGCAGAGTTTAAATGGCAGAGTTTAAATCGCAGAGTTTAAATGGTAGAGTTTAAATCGCAGAGTTTAAATCGCAGAGTTTAAATGGCAGAGTTTAAATGGCAGAGTTTAAATGGCAGAGTTTAAATGGCAGAGTTTAAATCGCAGAGTTTAAATCGCAGAGTTTAAATCGCAGAGTTTAAATCGCAGAGTTTATATCGCAGAGTTTAAATGGCAGAGTTTAAATGGCAGAGTTTAAATCGCAAAATCGCTGAGTTTAATTCGCAGAGTTTAAATGGCAGAGTATAAATGGCAGAGTTTAAATGGCAGAGTTTAAATGGCAGAGTTTAAATGGCAGAGTTTAAATGGCAGAGTTTAAATGGCAGAGTTTAAATCGCAGAGTTTAAATCGCAGAGTTAAATGGCAGAGTTTAAATGGCAGAGGTTAAATCGCAGAGTTTAAATCGCAGAGTATAAATGGAAGAGTTTAAATCGCAGAGTTTAAATCGCAGAGTTTAAATAGCAGAATTTAAATCGCAGAGTTTAAATGGCAGAGTTTAAATGGCAGTGTTTTAATGGCAGAGTTTAAATGCCAGAGTTTAAATCGCAGAGTTTTAATGGCAGAGTTTAAATCGCAGAGTTTAAATCGCAGAGTTGAAATCGCAGAGTTTTAATCGCAGAGTTTAAATCGCAGAGTTTTAATCGCAGAGTTTAAATCGCAGAGTTTAAATCGCAGAGTTTAAATTGCAGAGTTAAAATCGCAGAGTTTAAATCGCAAAATCGCAGAGTTTAAATCGCAGAGTTTAAATGGCAGAGTTTAAATCGTAGGGTTTAAATCGTAGAGTTTAAATCGCAGAGTTTAAATTGCAGAGTTTAAATCGCAGAGTTTAAATGGCAGAGCTTAAATGGTAGAGTTTAAATGGCAGAGTTTAAATGGCAGAGTTTAAATGGCAGTGTTTAAATGGCAGAGTTTAAATGGCAGAGTTTAAATCGCAGAGTTTAAATCGCAGAGTTTAAATCGCAGAGTTTAAATCGCAGAGTTTAAATGGCAGAGTTTAAATGGCAGAGTTTAAATGGCAGAGTTTAAATGGCAGAGTTTAAATGGCAGAGTTTAAATCGCAGAGTTTAAATCGCTGAGTTTAAATCGCAGAGTTTAAATGGCAGTGTTTAAATGGCAGAGTTTAAATCGCAGAGTTTAAATCGCAGAGTTTAAATCGTAGAGTTTAAATCGCAGAGTTTAAATGGCAGAGTTTAAATGGCAGAGTTTAAATGGCAGAGTTTAAATGGCAGAGTTTAAATGGCAGAGTTTAAATGGCAGAGCTTAAATGGCAGAGTTTAAATCGCAGAGTTTAAATCGCAGGGTTTAAATCGCAGGGTTTAAATCGCAGAGTTTAAATCGCAGAGTTTAAATCGCAGAGTTTAAATCGCAGAATTTAAATGGCAGAGTTTAAATGGCAGAGTTTAAATGGCAGAGTTTAAATGGCAGAGTTTAAATGGCAGAGTTTAAATGGCAGAGCTTAAATGGCAGAGTTTAAATGGCAGAGTTTAAATGGCAGAGTTTAAATCGCAGAGTTTAAATGGCAGAGTTTAAATCGCAGAGTTTAAATCGCAGAGTTTAAATGGCAGAGTTTAAATCGCAGAGTTTAAATCGCAGAGTTTAAATAGCAGAGTTTAAATCGCAGAGTTTAAATCGCAGAGTTTAAATCGCAGAGTTAAAATCGCAAAATCGCTGAGTTTAAATCGCAGAGTTAAAATCGCAGAGTTTAAATCGCAAAATCGCAGAGTTTAAATCGCAGAGTTTAAATGGCAGAGTTTAAATTGCAGAGTTTAAATCGCAGAGTTTATATCGCAGAGTTTAAATGGCAGAGTTTAAATGGCAGAGTTTAAATCGCAGAGATTAAATCGCAGAGTTTAAATCGCAAAATCGCTGAGTTTAAATCGCAGAGTTTAAATGGCAGAGTTTAAATGGCAGAGTTTAAATGGCAGAGTTTAAATGGCAGAGTTTAAATGGCAGAGTTTAAATCGCAGAGTTTAAATCGCAGAGTTAAATGGCAGAGTTTAAATGGCAGAGTTTAAATGGCAGAGGTTAAATCGCAGAGTTTAAATCGCAGAGTTTAAATCGCAGAGTTTAAATCGCAGAGTTTAAATCGCAGAGTTTAAATGGCAGTGTTTAAATGGCAGAGTTTAAATGGCAGAGTTTAAATCGCAGAGTTTAAATCGCAGAGTTTAAATCGCAGAGTTTAAATCGCAGAGTTTAAATCGCAGAGTTTAAATGGCAGAGTTTAAATGGCAGAGTTTAAATGGCAGAGTTTAAATGGCAGAGTTTAAATCGCAGAGTTTAAATCGCAGAGTTTAAATCGCAGAGTTTAAATCGCAGAGTTTAAATGGCAGAGTTTAAATGGCAGAGTTTAAATGACAGAGTTTAAATTGCAGAGTTTAAATCACAGAGTTTAAATCGCACAGTTTAAATGGCAGAGTTTAAATCGCAGAGTTTAAATCGCAGAGTTTAAATCGCAGAGTTTAAATCGCAGAGTTTAAATCGCAGAGTTTAAATGGCAGAGTTTAAATGGCAGAGTTTAAATGGCAGAGTTTAAATGGCAGAGTTTAAATGGCAGAGTTTAAATGGCAGAGTTTAAATCGCAGAGTTTAAATCGCAGAGTTTAAATCGCAGAGTTTAAATGGCAGAGTTTAAATGGCAGAGTTTAAATGGCAGTGTTTAAATGGCAGAGTTTAAATGGCAGAGTTTAAATGGCAGAGTTTAAATGGCAGAGTTTAAATGGCAGAGTTTAAATCGCTGAGTTTAAATCGCAGAGTTTAAATGGCAGTGTTTAAATCGCAGAGTTTAAATCGCAGAGTTTAAATCGCAGAGTTTAAATGGCAGAGTTTAAATGGCAGAGTTTAAATGGCAGAGTTTAAATGGCAGAGTTTAAATGGCAGAGTTTAAATGGCAGAGTTTAAATGGCAGAGTTTAAATGGCAGAGTTTAAATCGCAGAGTTTAGATCGCAGGGTTTAGATCGCAGGGTTTAAGTCGCAGAGTTTAAATCGCAGAGTTTAAATCGGAGAGTTTAAATCGCAGAATTTAAATGGCAGAGTTTAATTGGCAGAGTTTAAATGGCAGAGTTTAAATGGCAGAGTTTAAATGGCAGAGTTTAAATGGCAGAGTTTAAATGGCAGAGTTTAAATGGCAGAGTTTAAATGGCAGAGTTTAAATGGCAGAGTTTAAATGGCAGAGTTTAAATGGCAGAGTTTAAATGGCAGAGTTTAAATGGCAGAGTTTAAATGGCAGAGTTTAAATGGCAGAGTTTAAATGGCAGAGTTTAAATCGCAGAGTTTAAATGGCAGAGTTTAAATCGCAGAGTTTAAATCGCAGAGTTTAAATAGCAGAGTTTAAATCGCAGAGTTTAAATCGCAGAGTTTAAATCGCAGAGTTAAAATCGCAAAATCGCTGAGTTTAAATCGCAGAGTTAAAATCGCAGAGTTTAAATCGCAAAATCGCAGAGTTTAAATCGCAGAGTTTAAATGGCAGAGTTTAAATCGTAGAGTTTAAATCGCAGAGTTTAAATCGCAGAGATTAAATCGCAGAGTTTAAATCGCAAAATCGCTGAGTTTAAATTGCAGAGTTTAAATGGCAGAGTTTAAATGGCAGAGTTTAAATCGCAGAGTTTTAATCGCAGAGTTTAAATCGCAGAGTTTAAATCGCAGAGTTTAAATTGCAGAGTTAAAATCGCAGAGTTTAAATCGCAAGATCGCAGAGTTTAAATCGCAGAGTTTAAATGGCAGAGTTTAAATCGCAGAGTTTAAATGGCAGAGTTTAAATGGCAGAGTTTAAATCGCAGAGTTTAAATCGCAGAGTTTAAATCGCAGAGTTTAAATCGCAGAGTTTAAATGGCAGAGTTTAAATCGCAGAGTTTAAATCGCAGAGTTTAAATCGCAGAGTTTAAATCGCAGAGTTTAAATGGCAGAGTTTAAATGGCAGAGTTTAAATTGCAGAGTTTAAATGGCAGAGTTTAAATCGCAGAGTTTAAATCGCAGAGTTTAAATGGCAGAGTTTAAATGGCAGAGTTTAAATGGCAGAGTTTAAATGGCAGAGTTTAAATGGCAGAGTTTAAATGACAGAGTTTAAATTGCAGAGTTTAAATCGCAGAGTTTAAATCGCAGAGTTTAAATGGCAGAGTTTAAATGGCAGTGTTTAAATGGCAGAGTTTAAATTGCAGAGTTTAAATCGCAGAGTTTAAATCGCAGAGTTTAAATCGCAGAGTTTAAATGGCAGAGTTTAAATGGCAGAGTTTAAATGGCAGAGTTTAAATGGCAGAGTTTAAATGGCAGAGTTTAAATGGCAGAGTTTAAATGGCAGAGTTTAAATCGCAGAGTTTAAATCGCAGAGTTTAAATCGCAGAGTTTAAATCGCAGAGTTTAAATGACAGAGTTTAAATGGCAGAGTTTAAATGGCAGAGTTTAAATCGCAGAGTTTAAATCGCTGAGTTTAAATCGCAGAGTTTAAATGGCAGTGTTTAAATGGCAGAGTTTAAATCGCAGAGTTTAAATCGCAGAGTTTAAATCGTAGAGTTTAAATCGCAGAGTTTAAATCGCAGAGTTTAAATGGCAGAGTTTAAATGGCAGAGTTTAAATGGCAGAGTTTAAATGGCAGAGTTTAAATGGCAGAGTTTAAATGGCAGAGCTTAAATGGCAGAGTTTAAATGGCAGAGTTTAAATCGCAGGGTTTAAATCGCAGGGTTTAAATCGCAGAGTTTAAATCGCAGAGTTTAAATCGCAGAGTTTAAATCGCAGAATTTAAATCGCAGAGTTTAAATCGCAGAGTTTAAATGGCAGAGTTTAAATGGCAGAGTTTAAATGGCCGAGTTTAAATCGCAGAGTTTAAATCGCAGAGTTTAAATCGCAGAGTTTAAATCGCAGAGTTTATATCGCAGAGTTTAAATGGCAGAGTTTAAATCGCAGAGTTTAATTTGCAGAGTTTAAATAGCAGAGTTTAAATCGCAGAGTTTAAATCACAGAGTTTAAATCGCAGAGTTTAAATCGCAGAGTTAAAATCGCAAAATCGCTGAGTTTAAATCGCAGAGTTAAAATCGCAGAGTTTAAATCGCAAAATTGCAGAGTTTAAATCGCAGAGTTTAAATGGCAGAGTTTAAATCGCAGAGTTTAAATGGCAGAGTTTAAATCGCAGAGTTTAAATCGTAGAGTTTAAATCGCAGAGTTTAAATTGCAGAGTTTAAATCGCAGAGTTTAAATCGCAGAGTTTAAATCGCAGAGTTTAAATGGCAGAGTTTAAATGGCAGAGTTTAAATGGCAGAGTTTAAATGGCAGAGTGTAAATGGCAGAGTTTAAATGGCAGAGTTTAAATCGCAGAGTTTAAATGGTACAGTTTAAATCGCAGAGTTTAAATCGCAGAGTTTAAATCGCAGAGTTTAAATCGCAGAGTTTAAATCGCAGAGTTTAAATGGCAGAGTTTAAATGGCAGAGTTTAAATGGCAGAGTTTAAATCGCAGAGTTTAAATCGCAGAGTTTAAATCGCAGAGTTTAAATCGCAGAGTTTATATCGCAGAGTTTAAATGGCAGAGTTTAAATGGCAGAGTTTAAATCGCAGAGATTAAATCACAGAGTTTAAATCGCAAAATCGCTGAGTTTAAATCGCAGAGTTTAAATGGCAGAGTATAAATAGCAGAGTTTAAATCGCAGAGTTTAAATGGCAGAGTTTAAATGGCAGAGTTTAAATGGCAGAGTTTAAATCGCAGAGTTTAAATCGCAGAGTTAAATGGCAGAGTTTAAATGGCAGAGTTTAAATGGCAGAGGTTAAATCGCAGAGTTTAAATCGCAGAGTATAAATGGAAGAGTTTAAATCGCAGAGTTTAAATCGCAGAGTTTAAATTGCAGAGTTTAAATGGCAGTGTTTAAATGGCAGAGTTTAAATGGCAGAGTTTAAATCGCAGAGTTTAAATCGCAGAGTTTAAATCGCAGAGTTTAAATCGCAGAGTTTAAATCGCAGAGTTTAAATGGCAGAGTTTAAATGGCAGAGTTTAAATGGCAGAGTTTAAATGGCAGAGTTTAAATCGCAGAGTTTAAATCGCTGAGTTTAAATGGCAGACTTTAAATGGCAGAGTTTAAATGGCAAAGTTTAAATGGCAGAGTTTAAATGGCAGAGTTTAAATGACAGAGTTTAAATTGCAGAGTTTAAATCACAGAGTTTAAATCGCACAGTTTAAATGGCAGAGTTTAAATGGCAGTGTTTAAATGGCAGAGTTTAAATCGCAGAGTTTAAATCGCAGAGTTTAAATCGCAGAGTTTAAATCGCAGAGTTTAAATCGCAGAGTTTAAATGACAGAGTTTAAATGGCAGAGTTTAAATGGCAGAGTTTAAATCGCAGAGTTTAAATCGCAGAGTTTAAATCGCAGAGTTTAAATCGTAGAGTTTAAATGGCAGAGTTTAAATGGCAGAGTTTAAATGGCAGAGTTTAAATGACAGAGTTTAAATGGCAGAGTTTAAATGGCAGAGTTTAAATCGCAGAGTTTAAATCGCAGAGTTTAAATCGCTGAGTTTAAATCGCAGAGTTTAAATGGCAGTGTTTAAATCGCAGAGTTTAAATCGCAGAGTTTAAATCGCAGAGTTTAAATCGTAGAGTTTAAATCGCAGAGTTTAAATGGCAGAGTTTAAATGGCAGAGTTTAAATGGCAGAGTTTAAATGGCAGAGTTTAAATGGCAGAGTTTAAATGGCAGAGTTTAAATGGCAGAGCTTAAATGGCAGAGTTTAAATCGCAGAGTTTAGATCGCAGGGTTTAAATCGCAGGGTTTAAATCGCAGAGTTTAAATCGCAGAGTTTAAATCGCAGAGTTTAAATCGCAGAGTTTAAATCGCAGAGTTTATATCGCAGAGTTTAAATGGCAGAGTTTAAATCGCAGAGTTTAAATCGCAGAGATTAAATCGCAGAGTTTAAATCGCAAAATCGCTGAGTTTAAATTGCAGAGTTTAAATGGCAGAGTTTAAATGGCAGAGTTTAAATCGCAGAGTTTTAATCGCAGAGTTTAAATCGCAGAGTTTAAATCGCAGAGTTTAAATTGCAGAGTTAAAATCGCAGAGTTTAAATCGCAAGATCGCAGAGTTTAAATCGCAGAGTTTAAATGGCAGAGTTTAAATCGCAGAGTTTAAATGGCAGAGTTTAAATGGCAGAGTTTAAATCGCAGAGTTTAAATCGCAGAGTTTAAATCGCAGAGTTTAAATCGCAGAGTTTAAATGGCAGAGTTTAAATCGCAGAGTTTAAATCGCAGAGTTTAAATCGCAGAGTTTAAATCGCAGAGTTTAAATGGCAGAGTTTAAATGGCAGAGTTTAAATTGCAGAGTTTAAATGGCAGAGTTTAAATGGCAGAGTTTAAATCGCAGAGTTTAAATCGCAGAGTTTAAATGGCAGAGTTTAAATGGCAGAGTTTAAATGGCAGAGTTTAAATGGCAGAGTTTAAATGGCAGAGTTTAAATGACAGAGTTTAAATTGCAGAGTTTAAATCGCAGAGTTTAAATCGCAGAGTTTAAATGGCAGAGTTTAAATGGCAGTGTTTAAATTGCAGAGTTTAAATTGCAGAGTTTAAATCGCAGAGTTTAAATCGCAGAGTTTAAATCGCAGAGTTTAAATGGCAGAGTTTAAATGGCAGAGTTTAAATGGCAGAGTTTAAATGGCAGAGTTTAAATGGCAGAGTTTAAATGGCAGAGTTTAAATGGCAGAGTTTAAATCGCAGAGTTTAAATCGCAGAGTTTAAATCGCAGAGTTTAAATCGCAGAGTTTAAATGACAGAGTTTAAATGGCAGAGTTTAAATGGCAGAGTTTAAATCGCAGAGTTTAAATCGCTGAGTTTAAATCGCAGAGTTTAAATGGCAGTGTTTAAATGGCAGAGTTTAAATCGCAGAGTTTAAATCGCAGAGTTTAAATCGTAGAGTTTAAATCGCAGAGTTTAAATCGCAGAGTTTAAATGGCAGAGTTTAAATGGCAGAGTTTAAATGGCAGAGTTTAAATGGCAGAGTTTAAATGGCAGAGTTTAAATGGCAGAGTTTAAATGGCAGAGTTTAAATGGCAGAGTTTAAATCGCAGGGTTTAAATCGCAGGGTTTAAATCGCAGAGTTTAAATCGCAGAGTTTAAATCGCAGAGTTTAAATCGCAGAATTTAAATCGCAGAGTTTAAATCGCAGAGTTTAAATGGCAGAGTTTAAATGGCAGAGTTTAAATGGCAGAGTTTAAATGGCCGAGTTTAAATCGCAGAGTTTAAATCGCAGAGTTTAAATCGCAGAGTTTAAATCGCAGAGTTTATATCGCAGAGTTTAAATGGCAGAGTTTAAATGGCAGAGTTTAAATCGCAGAGATTTAATCGCAGAGTTTAAATCGCAAAATCGCTGAGTTTAAATGGCAGAGTTTAAATGGCAGAGTTTAAATGGCAGAGTTTAAATGGCAGAGTTTAAATGGCAGAGTTTAAATGGCAGAGTTTAAATGGCAGAGTTTAAATGGCAGAGTTTAAATCGCAGAGTTTAAATCGCAGAATTTAAATCGCAGAGTTTAAATCGCAGAGTTTAAATGGCAGAGTTTAAATCGCAGAGTTTAATTTGCAGAGTTTAAATAGCAGAGTTTAAATCGCAGAGTTTAAATCACAGAGTTTAAATCGCAGAGTTTAAATCGCAGAGTTAAAATCGCAAAATCGCTGAGTTTAAATCGCAGAGTTAAAATCGCAGAGTTTAAATCGCAAAATTGCAGAGTTTAAATCGCAGAGTTTAAATGGCAGAGTTTAAATCGCAGAGTTTAAATGGCAGAGTTTAAATCGCAGAGTTTAAATCGTAGAGTTTAAATCGCAGAGTTTAAATTGCAGAGTTTAAATCGCAGAGTTTAAATCGCAGAGTTTAAATCGCAGAGTTTAAATGGCAGAGTTTAAATGGCAGAGTTTAAATGGCAGAGTTTAAATGGCAGAGTGTAAATGGCAGAGTTTAAATGGCAGAGTTTAAATCGCAGAGTTTAAATGGTACAGTTTAAATCGCAGAGTTTAAATCGCAGAGTTTAAATCGCAGAGTTTAAATCGCAGAGTTTAAATGGCAGAGTTTAAATGGCAGAGTTTAAATGGCAGAGTTTAAATCGCAGAGTTTAAATCGCAGAGTTTAAATCGCAGAGTTTAAATCGCAGAGTTTATATCGCAGAGTTTAAATGGCAGAGTTTAAATGGCAGAGTTTAAATCGCAGAGATTAAATCACAGAGTTTAAATCGCAAAATCGCTGAGTTTAAATCGCAGAGTTTAAATGGCAGAGTATAAATAGCAGAGTTTAAATCGCAGAGTTTAAATGGCAGAGTTTAAATGGCAGAGTTTAAATGGCAGAGTTTAAATCGCAGAGTTTAAATCGCAGAGTTAAATGGCAGAGTTTAAATGGCAGAGTTTAAATGGCAGAGGTTAAATCGCAGAGTTTAAATCGCAGAGTATAAATGGAAGAGTTTAAATCGCAGAGTTTAAATCGCAGAGTTTAAATTGCAGAGTTTAAATGGCAGTGTTTAAATGGCAGAGTTTAAATGGCAGAGTTTAAATCGCAGAGTTTAAATCGCAGAGTTTAAATCGCAGAGTTTAAATCGCAGAGTTTAAATCGCAGAGTTTAAATGGCAGAGTTTAAATGGCAGAGTTTAAATGGCAGAGTTTAAATGGCAGAGTTTAAATCGCAGAGTTTAAATCGCTGAGTTTAAATGGCAGACTTTAAATGGCAGAGTTTAAATGGCAAAGTTTAAATGGCAGAGTTTAAATGGCAGAGTTTAAATGACAGAGTTTAAATTGCAGAGTTTAAATCACAGAGTTTAAATCGCACAGTTTAAATGGCAGAGTTTAAATGGCAGTGTTTAAATGGCAGAGTTTAAATCGCAGAGTTTAAATCGCAGAGTTTAAATCGCAGAGTTTAAATCGCAGAGTTTAAATCGCAGAGTTTAAATGGCAGAGTTTAAATGGCAGAGTTTAAATCGCAGAGTTTAAATCGCAGAGTTTAAATCGCAGAGTTTAAATCGCAGAGTTTAAATCGCAGAGTTTAAATGGCAGAGTTTAAATGGCAGAGTTTAAATGGCAGAGTTTAAATGACAGAGTTTAAATGGCAGAGTTTAAATGGCAGAGTTTAAATCGCAGAGTTTAAATCGCAGAGTTTAAATCGCAGAGTTTAAATCGCAGAGTTTAAATGGCAGTGTTTAAATCGCAGAGTTTAAATCGCAGAGTTTAAATCGCAGAGTTTAAATCGCAGAGTTTAAATCGCAGAGTTTAAATCGCAGAGTTTAAATGGCAGAGTTTAAATGGCAGAGTTTAAATGGCAGAGTTTAAATGGCAGAGTTTAAATGGCAGAGTTTAAATGGCAGAGTTTAAATGGCAGAGCTTAAATGGCAGAGCTTAAATGGCAGAGTTTAAATCGCAGAGTTTAAATCGCAGGGTTTAAATCGCAGGGTTTAAATCGCAGAGTTTAAATCGCAGAGTTTAAATCGCAGAATTTAAATGGCAGAGTTTAATTGGTAGAGTTTAAATGGCAGAGTTTAAATGGCAGAGTTTAAATGGCAGAGTTTAAATGGTAAAGTTTAAATGGCAGAGTTTAAATGGCAGAGTTTAAATGGCAGAGTTTAAATGGCAGAGTTTAAATGGCAGAGTTTAAATGGCAGAGTTTAAATGGCAGAGTTTAAATGGCAGAGTTTAAATGGCAGAGTTTAAATCACAGAGTTTAAATGGCAAAGTTTAAATCGCAGAGTTTAAATCGCAGAGTTTAAATAGCAGAGTTTAAATCGCAGAGTTTAAATCGCAGAGTTTAAATCGCAGAGTTAAAATCGCAAAATCGCTGAGTTTAAATCGCAGAGTTAAAATCGCAGAGTTTAAATCGCAAAATCGCAGAGTTTAAATCGCAGAGTTTAAATGGCAGAGTTTAAATCGCAGAGTTTAAATGGCAGAGTTTAAATCGCAGAGTTTAAATCGTAGAGTTTAAATCCCAGAGTTTAAATTGCAGAGTTTAAATCGTAGAGTTTAAATCGCAGAGTTTAAATTGCATAGTTTAAATCGCAGAGTTTAAATCGCAGAGTTTAAATGGCAGAGTTTAAATGGCAGAGTTTAAATGGCAGAGTTTAAATGGCAGAGTTTAAATGGCAGAGTTTAAATGGCAGAGTTTAAATGGCAGAGTTTAAATGGCAGAGTGTAAATGGCAGAGTTTAAATGGCAGAGTTTAAATCACAGAGTTTAAATGGTAGAGTTTAAATCGCAGAGTTTAAATCGCAGAGTTTAAATCGCAGAGTTTAAATCGCAGAGTTTAAATGGCAGAGTTTAAATGGCAGAGTTTAAATGGCAGAGTTTAAATGGCAGAGTTTAAATGGCAGAGTTTAAATCGCAGAGTTTAAATCGCAGAGTTTAAATCGCAGAGTTTAAATCGCTGAGTTTATATCGCAGAGTTTAAATGGCAGAGTTTAAATCGCAGAGTTTAAATCGCAGAGATTAAATCGCAGAGTTTAAATCGCAAAAT
Source organism: Petrolisthes manimaculis (assembly GCA_034508575.1). Lineage (NCBI taxonomy): Eukaryota > Metazoa > Arthropoda > Malacostraca > Decapoda > Porcellanidae > Petrolisthes > Petrolisthes manimaculis. Next base: position 57,297 of record JAWZYT010003948.1, on the reverse strand, counting down.
CGCTGAGTTTAAATTGCAGAGTTTAAATGGCAGAGTTTAAATGGCAGAGTTTAAATCGCAGAGTTTTAATCGCAGAGTTTAAATGGCAGAGTTTAAATGGCAGAGTTTAAATGGCAGAGTTTAAATCGCAGAGTTTAAATGGCAGAGTTTAAATGGCAGAGCTTAAATGGCAGAGTTTAAATGGCAGAGTTTAAATGGCAGAGTTTAAATCGCAGAGTTTAAATCGCAGAGTTTAAATCGCAGAGTTTAAATCGCAGAGTTTAAATGGCAGAGTTTAAATCGCAGAGTTTAAATCGCAGAGTTTAAATAGCAGAGTTTAAATCGCAGAGTTTAAATCGCAGAGTTTAAATCGCAGAGTTAAAATCGCAAAATCGCTGAGTTTAAATCGCAGAGTTTAAATGGCAGAGTTTAAATGGCAGAGTTTAAATGGCAGAGTTTAAATGGCAGAGTTTAAATCGGAGAGTTTAAATCGGAGAGTTTAAATCGCAGAGTTAAATGGCAGAGTTTAAATGGCAGAGTTTAAATGGCAGAGGTTAAATCGCAGAGTTTAAATCGCAGAGTATAAATGGAAGAGTTTAAATCGCAGAGTTTAAATCGCAGAGTTTAAATCGCAGAGTTTAAATGGCAGTGTTTAAATGGCAGAGTTTAAATGGCAGAGTTTAAATCGCAGAGTTTAAATCGCAGAGTTTAAATCGCAGAGTTTAAATTGCAGAGTTTAAATGGCAGAGTTTAAATGGCAGAGTTTAAATGGCAGAGTTTAAATCGCAGAGTTTAAATCGCAGAGTTTAAATGGCAGAGTTTAAATGGCAGAGTTTAAATGGCAGAGTTTAAATGGCAGAGTTTAAATGGCAGAGTTTAAATGACAGAGTTTAAATTGCAGAGTTTAAATCACAGAGTTTAAATCGCACAGTTTAAATGGCAGAGTTTAAATGACAGTGTTTAAATGGCAGAGTTTAAATCGCAGATTTTAAATCGCAGAGTTTAAATGGCAGAGTTTAAATCGCAGAGTTTAAATCGCAGAGTTTAAATGGCAGAGTTTAAATGGCAGAGTTTAAATGGCAGAGTTTAAATGGCAGAGTTTAAATGGCAGAGTTTAAATGGCAGAGTTTAAATCGCAGAGTTTAAATCGCAGAGTTTAAATCGCAGAGTTTAAATCGCAGAGTTTAAATGGCAGTGTTTAAATGGCAGAGTTTAAATGGCAGAGTTTAAATGGCAGAGTTTAAATGGCAGAGTTTAAATCGCAGAGTTTAAATCGCTGAGTTTAAATCGCAGAGTTTAAATGGCAGTGTTTAAATGGCAGAGTTTAAATCGCAGAGTTTAAATCGCAGAGTTTAAATCGTAGAGTTTAAATCGCAGAGTTTAAATCGCAGAGTTTAAATGGCAGAGTTTAAATGGCAGAGTTTAAATGGCAGAGTTTAAATGGCAGAGTTTAAATGGCAGAGTTTAAATGGCAGAGCTTAAATGGCAGAGTTTAAATGGCAGAGTTTAAATCGCAGGGTTTAAATCGCAGGGTTTAAATCGCAGAGTTTAAATCGCAGAGTTTAAATCGCAGAGTTTAAATCGCAGAATTTAAATCGCAGAGTTTAAATCGCAGAGTTTAAATGGCAGAGTTTAAATGGCAGAGTTTAAATGGCAGAGTTTAAATGGCCGAGTTTAAATCGCAGAGTTTAAATCGCAGAGTTTAAATCGCAGAGTTTAAATCGCAGAGTTTATATCGCAGAGTTTAAATGGCAGAGTTTAAATGGCAGAGTTTAAATCGCAGAGATTTAATCGCAGAGTTTAAATCGCAAAATCGCTGAGTTTAAATGGCAGAGTTTAAATGGCAGAGTTTAAATGGCAGAGTTTAAATGGCAGAGTTTAAATGGCAGAGTTTAAATGGCAGAGTTTAAATGGCAGAGTTTAAATGGCAGAGTTTAAATCGCAGAGTTTAAATCGCAGAATTTAAATCGCAGAGTTTAAATCGCAGAGTTTAAATGGCAGAGTTTAAATCGCAGAGTTTAAATTGCAGAGTTTAAATAGCAGAGTTTAAATCGCAGAGTTTAAATCACAGAGTTTAAATCGCAGAGTTTAAATCGCAGAGTTAAAATCGCAAAATCGCTGAGTTTAAATCGCAGAGTTAAAATCGCAGAGTTTAAATCGCAAAATTGCAGAGTTTAAATCGCAGAGTTTAAATGGCAGAGTTTAAATCGCAGAGTTTAAATGGCAGAGTTTAAATCGCAGAGTTTAAATCGTAGAGTTTAAATCGCAGAGTTTAAATTGCAGAGTTTAAATCGCAGAGTTTAAATCGCAGAGTTTAAATCGCAGAGTTTAAATGGCAGAGTTTAAATGGCAGAGTTTAAAATTCAGAGTTTAAATGGCAGAGTGTAAATGGCAGAGTTTAAATGGCAGAGTTTAAATCGCAGAGTTTAAATGGTACAGTTTAAATCGCAGAGTTTAAATCGCAGAGTTTAAATCGCAGAGTTTAAATCGCAGAGTTTAAATCGCAGAGTTTAAATGGCAGAGTTTAAATGGCAGAGTTTAAATGGCAGAGTTTAAATCGCAGAGTTTAAATCGCAGAGTTTAAATCGCAGAGTTTAAATCGCAGAGTTTATATCGCAGAGTTTAAATGGCAGAGTTTAAATGGCAGAGTTTAAATCGCAGAGATTAAATCACAGAGTTTAAATCGCAAAATCGCTGAGTTTAAATCGCAGAGTTTAAATGGCAGAGTATAAATAGCAGAGTTTAAATCGCAGAGTTTAAATGGCAGAGTTTAAATGGCAGAGTTTAAATGGCAGAGTTTAAATCGCAGAGTTTAAATCGCAGAGTTAAATGGCAGAGTTTAAATGGCAGAGTTTAAATGGCAGAGGTTAAATCGCAGAGTTTAAATCGCAGAGTATAAATGGAAGAGTTTAAATCGCAGAGTTTAAATCGCAGAGTTTAAATCGCAGAGTTTAAATGGCAGTGTTTAAATGGCAGAGTTTAAATGGCAGAGTTTAAATCGCAGAGTTTAAATCGCAGAGTTTAAATCGCAGAGTTTAAATCGCAGAGTTTAAATGGCAGAGTTTAAATGGCAGAGTTTAAATGGCAGAGTTTAAATGGCAGAGTTTAAATGGCAGAGTTTAAATGGCAGAGTTTAAATCGCTGAGTTTAAATGGCAGACTTTAAATGGCAGACTTTAAATGGCAGAGTTTAAATGGCAAAGTTTAAATGGCAGAGTTTAAATGGCAGAGTTTAAATTGCAGAGTTTAAATCACAGAGTTTAAATCGCACAGTTTAAATCGCACAGTTTAAATGGCAGAGTTTAAATGGCAGTGTTTAAATGGCAGAGTTTAAATCGCAGAGTTTAAATCGCAGAGTTTAAATCGCAGAGTTTAAATGGCAGAGTTTAAATGGCAGAGTTTAAATGGCAGAGTTTAAATGGCAGAGTTTAAATGGCAGAGTTTAAATCGCAGAGTTTAAATCGCAGAGTTTAAATCGCAGAGTTTAAATCGCAGAGTTTAAATCGCAGAGTTTAAATGGCAGAGTTTAAATGGCAGAGTTTAAATGACAGAGTTTAAATGGCAGAGTTTAAATGGCAGAGTTTAAATCGCAGAGTTTAAATCGCAGAGTTTAAATCGCTGAGTTTAAATCGCTGAGTTTAAATGGCAGTGTTTAAATGGCAGTGTTTAAATCGCAGAGTTTAAATCGCAGAGTTTAAATCGTAGAGTTTAAATCGCAGAGTTTAAATCGCAGAGTTTAAATGGCAGAGTTTAAATGGCAGAGTTTAAATGGCAGAGTTTAAATGGCAGAGTTTAAATGGCAGAGTTTAAATGGCAGAGCTTAAATGGCAGAGTTTAAATCGCAGAGTTTAGATCGCAGGGTTTAAATCGCAGGGTTTAAATCGCAGAGTTTAAATCGCAGAGTTTAAATCGCAGAGTTTAAATCGCAGAATTTAAATGGCAGAGTTTAATTGGCAGAGTTTAAATGGCAGAGTTTAAATGGCAGAGTTTAAATGGCAGAGTTTAAATGGTAAAGTTTAAATGGCAGAGTTTAAATGGCAGAGTTTAAATGGCAGAGTTTAAATGGCAGAGTTTAAATGGCAGAGTTTAAATGGCAGAGTTTAAATGGCAGAGTTTAAATGGCAGAGTTTAAATGGCAGAGTTTAAATCGCAGAGTTTATATGGCATAGTTTAAATCGCAGAGTTTAAATCGCAGAGTTTAAATAGCAGAGTTTAAATCGCAGAGTTTAAATCGCAGAGTTTAAATCGCATAGTTAAAATCGCAAAATCGCTGAGTTTAAATCGCAGAGTTAAAATCGCAGAGTTTAAATCGCAAAATCGCAGAGTTTAAATCGCAGAGTTTAAATGGCAGAGTTTAAATCGCAGAGTTTAAATGGCAGAGTTTAAATCGCAGAGTTTAAATCGTAGAGTTTAAATCGCAGAGTTTAAATTGCAGAGTTTAAATCGTAGAGTTTAAATCGCAGAGTTTAAATTGCAGAGTTTAAATCGCAGAGTTTAAATCGCAGAGTTTAAATCGCAGAGTTTAAATGGCAGAGTTTAAATGGCAGAGTTTAAATGGCAGAGTTTAAATGGCAGAGTTTAAATGGCAGAGTTTAAATGGCAGAGTTTAAATGGCAGAGTGTAAATGGCAGAGTTTAAATGGCAGAGTTTAAATCGCAGAGTTTAAATGGTAGAGTTTAAATCGCAGAGTTTAAATCGCAGAGTTTAAATCGCAGAGTTTAAATCGCAGAGTTTAAATGGCAGAGTTTAAATGGCAGAGTTTAAATGGCAGAGTTTAAATGGCAGAGTTTAAATGGCAGAGTTTAAATCGCAGAGTTTAAATCGCAGAGTTTAAATCGCAGAGTTTAAATCGCAGAGTTTAAATCGCAGAGTTTATATCGCAGAGTTTAAATGGCAGAGTTTAAATCGCAGAGTTTAAATCGCAGAGATTAAATCGCAGAGTTTAAATCGCAAAATCGCTGAGTTTAAATTGCAGAGTTTAAATGGCAGAGTTTAAATGGCAGAGTTTAAATCGCAGAGTTTTAATCGCAGAGTTTAAATGGCAGAGTTTAAATGGCAGAGTTTAAATGGCAGAGTTTAAATCGCAGAGTTTAAATGGCAGAGTTTAAATGGCAGAGCTTAAATGGCAGAGTTTAAATGGCAGAGTTTAAATGGCAGAGTTTAAATCGCAGAGTTTAAATCGCAGAGTTTAAATCGCAGAGTTTAAATCGCAGAGTTTAAATGGCAGAGTTTAAATCGCAGAGTTTAAATCGCAGAGTTTAAATAGCAGAGTTTAAATCGCAGAGTTTAAATAGCAGAGTTTAAATCGCAGAGTTTAAATCGCAGAGTTAAAATCGCAAAATCGCTGAGTTTAAATCGCAGAGTTTAAATGGCAGAGTTTAAATGGCAGAGTTTAAATGGCAGAGTTTAAATGGCAGAGTTTAAATGGCAGAGTTTAAATCGGAGAGTTTAAATCGCAGAGTTAAATGGCAGAGTTTAAATGGCAGAGTTTAAATGGCAGAGGTTAAATCGCAGAGTTTAAATCGCAGAGTATAAATGGAAGAGTTTAAATCGCAGAGTTTAAATCGCAGAGTTTAAATCGCAGAGTTTAAATGGCAGTGTTTAAATGGCAGAGTTTAAATGGCGGAGTTTAAATCGCAGAGTTTAAATCGCAGAGTTTAAATCGCAGAGTTTAAATCGCAGAGTTTAAATCGCAGAGTTTAAATGGCAGAGTTTAAATGGCAGAGTTTAAATGGCAGAGTTTAAATGGCAGAGTTTAAATCGCAGAGTTTAAATCGCAGAGTTTAAATGGCAGAGTTTAAATGGCAGAGTTTAAATGGCAGAGTTTAAATGGCAGAGTTTAAATGGCAGAGTTTAAATGACAGAGTTTAAATTGCAGAGTTTAAATCACAGAGTTTAAATCGCACAGTTTAAATGGCAGAGTTTAAATGGCAGTGTTTAAATGGCAGAGTTTAAATCGCAGATTTTAAATCGCAGAGTTTAAATCGCAGAGTTTAAATCGCAGAGTTTAAATCGCAGAGTTTAAATGGCAGAGTTTAAATGGCAGAGTTTAAATGGCAGAGTTTAAATGGCAGAGTTTAAATGGCAGAGTTTAAATGGCAGAGTTTAAATGGCAGAGTTTAAATCGCAGAGTTTAAATCGCAGAGTTTAAATCGCAGAGTTTAAATCGCAGAGTTTAAATGGCAGTGTTTAAATGGCAGAGTTTAAATGGCAGAGTTTAAATGGCAGAGTTTAAATCGCAGAGTTTAAATCGCTGAGTTTAAATCGCAGAGTTTAAATGGCAGTGTTTAAATGGCAGAGTTTAAATCGCAGAGTTTAAATCGCAGAGTTTAAATCGCAGAGTTTAAATCACAGAGTTTAAATCGCACAGTTTAAATGGCAGAGTTTAAATGGCAGAGTTTAAATGGCAGAGTTTAAATCGCAGAGTTTAAATCGCAGAGTTTAAATCGCAGAGTTTAAATCGCAGAGTTTAAATCGCAGAGTTTAAATCGCAGAGTTTAAATGGCAGAGTTTAAATGGCAGAGTTTAAATGGCAGAGTTTAAATCGCAGAGTTTAAATCGCAGAGTTTGAATCGCAGAGTTTGAATCGCAGAGTTTAAATCGCAGAGTTTAAATGGCAGAGTTTAAATGGCAGAGTTTAAATGGCAGAGTTTAAATGGCAGAGTTTAAATGGCAGAGTTTAAATGGCAGAGTTTAAATCGCTGAGTTTAAATCGCTGAGTTTAAATCGCAGAGTTTAAATGGCAGTGTTTAAATGGCAGAGTTTAAATCGCAGAGTTTAAATCGCAGAGTTTAAATCGTAGAGTTTAAATCGCAGAGTTTAATTGGCAGAGTTTAAATGGCAGAGTTTAAATGGCAGAGTTTAAATGGCAGAGTTTAAATGGCAGAGTTTAAATGGCAGAGTTTAAATGGCAGAGTTTAAATGGCAGAGTTTAAATGGCAGAGTTTAAATGGCAGAGTTTAAATCGCAGAGTTTAAATGGCAAAGTTTAAATCGCAGAGTTTAAATCGCAGAGTTTAAATAGCAGAGTTTAAATCGCAGAGTTTAAATCGCAGAGTTTAAATCGCAGAGTTAAAATCGCAAAATCGCTGAGTTTAAATCGCAGAGTTAAAATCGCAGAGTTTAAATCGCAAAATCGCAGAGTTTAAATCGCAGAGTTTAAATGGCAGAGTTTAAATCGCAGAGTTTAAATGGCAGAGTTTAAATCGCAGAGTTTAAATCGTAGAGTTTAAATCGCAGAGTTTAAATTGCAGAGTTTAAATCGTAGAGTTTAAATCGCAGAGTTTAAATTGTAGAGTTTAAATCGCAGAGTTTAAATCGCAGAGTTTAAATCGCAGAGTTTAAATGGCAGAGTTTAAATGGCAGAGTTTAAATGGCAGAGTTTAAATCGCAGAGTTTAAATGGCAGAGTTTAAATGGCAGAGTTTAAATGGCAGAGTTTAAATGGCAGAGTTTAAATCGCAGAGTTTAAATCGCAGAGTTTAAATCGCAGAGTTTAAATCGCAGAGTTTAAATCGCAGAGTTTATATCGCAGAGTTTAAATGGCAGAGTTTAAATCGCAGAGTTTAAATCGCAGAGATTAAATCGCAGAGTTTAAATCGCAAAATCGCTGAGTTTAAATTGCAGAGTTTAAATGGCAGAGTTTAAATGGCAGAGTTTAAATCGCAGAGTTTTAATCGCAGAGTTTAAATGGCAGAGTTTAAATGGCAGAGTTTAAATGGCAGAGTTTAAATGGCAGAGTTTAAACGGCAGAGTTTAAATGGCAGAGCTTAAATGGCAGAGTTTAAATGGCTGAGTTTAAATGGCAGAGTTTAAATCGCAGAGTTTAAATCGCAGAGTTTAAATCGCAGAGTTTAAATCGCAGAGTTTAAATGGCAGAGTTTAAATCGCAGAGTTTAAATCGCAGAGTTTAAATAGCAGAGTTTAAATCGCAGAGTTTAAATCGCAGAGTTTAAATCGCAGAGTTTAAATCGCAGAGTTAAAATCGCAAAATCGCTGAGTTTAAATCGCAGAGTTAAAATCGCAGAGTTTAAATCGCAAAATCGCAGAGTTTAAATCGCAGAGTTTAAATGGCAGAGTTTAAATTACAGAGTTTAAATCGCAGAGTTTATATCGCAGAGTTTAAATGGCAGAGTTTAAATGGCAGAGTTTATATCGCAGAGATTAAATCGCAGAGTTTAATTCGCAAAATCGCTGAGTTTAAATCGCAGAGTTTAAATGGCAGAGTTTAAATGGCAGAGTTTAAATGGCAGAGTTTAAATGGCAGAGTTTAAATGGCAGAGTTTAAATCGCAGAGTTTAAATCGCAGAGTTAAATGGCAGAGTTTAAATGGCAGAGGTTAAATCGCAGAGCTTAAATCGCAGAGTATAAATGGAAGAGTTTAAATCGCAGAGTTTAAATCGCAGAGTTTAAATGGCAGTGTTTAAATGGCAGAGTTTAAATGGCAGAGTTTAAATCGCAGAGTTTAAATCGCAGAGTTTAAATCGCAGAGTTTAAATCGCAGAGTTTAAATCGCAGAGTTTAAATCGCAGAGTTTAAATGGCAGAGTTTAAATGGCAGAGTTTAAATGGCAGAGTTTAAATGGCAGGGTTTAAATCGCAGAGTTTAAATGGCAGAGTTTAAATGGCAGAGTTTAAATGGCAGAGTTTAAATGGCAGAGTTTAAATGGCAGAGTTTAAATGACAGAGTTTAAATTGCAGAGTTTAAATCACAGAGTTTAAATCGCACAGTTTAAATGGCAGAGTTTAAATGGCAGTGTTTAAATGGCAGAGTTTAAATCGCAGAGTTTAAATCGCAGAGTTTAAATCGCAGAGTTTAAATCGCAGAGTTTAAATCGCAGAGTTTAAATGGCAGAGTTTAAATGGCAGAGTTTAAATGGCAGAGTTTAAATCGCAGAGTTTAAATCGCAGAGTTTAAATCGCAGAGTTTAAATCGCAGAGTTTAAATCGCAGAGTTTAAATGGCAGAGTTTAAATGGCAGAGTTTAAATGGCAGAGTTTAAATGGCAGAGTTTAAATCGCAGAGTTTAAATCGCTGAGTTTAAATCGCAGAGTTTAAATGGCAGTGTTTAAATGGCAGTGTTTAAATCGCAGAGTTTAAATCGCAGAGTTTAAATCGCAGAGTTTAAATCGCAGAGTTTAAATGGCAGAGTTTAAATGGCAGAGTTTAAATGGCAGAGTTTAAATGGCAGAGTTTAAATGGCAGAGTTTAAATGGCAGAGTTTAAATCGCAGAGTTTAGATCGCAGGGTTTAAATCGCAGGGTTTAAATCGCAGAGTTTAAATCGCAGAGTTTAAATCGCAGAGTTTAAATCGCAGAATTTAAATGGCAGAGTTTAATTGGCAGAGTTTAAATGGCAGAGTTTAAATGGCAGAGTTTAAATGGCAGAGTTTAAATGGCAGAGTTTAAATGGCAGAGTTTAAATGGCAGAGTTTAAATGGCAGAGTTTAAATGGCAGAGTTTAAATCGCAGAGTTTAAATCGCAGAGTTTAAATGGCAGAGTTTAAATCGCAGAGTTTAAATCGCAGAGTTTAAATAGCAGAGTTTAAATCGCAGAGTTTAAATCGCAGAGTTTAAATCGCAGAGTTAAAATCGCAAAATCGCTGAGTTTAAATCGCAGAGTTAAAATCGCAGAGTTTAAATCGCAAAATCGCAGAGTTTAAATCGCAGAGTTTAAATGGCAGAGTTTAAATCGCAGAGTTTAAATGGCAGAGTTTAAATCGCAGAGTTTAAATCGTAGAGTTTAAATCGCGAAGTTTAAATTGCAGAGTTTAAATCGTAGAGTTTAAATCGCAGAGTTTAAATTGCAGAGTTTAAATCGCAGAGTTTAAATCGCAGAGTTTAAATCGCAGAGTTTAAATGGCAGAGTTTAAATGGCAGAGTTTAAATGGCAGAGTTTAAATGGCAGAGTTTAAATGGCAGAGTTTAAATGGCAGAGTTTAAATGGCAGAGTGTAAATGAAAGAGTTTAAATGGCAGAGTTTAAATCGCAGAGTTTAAATGGTAGAGTTTAAATCGCAGAGTTTAAATCGCAGAGTTTAAATCGCAGAGTTTAAATCGCAGAGTTTAAATGGCAGAGTTTAAATGGCAGAGTTTAAATGGCAGAGTTTAAATGGCAGAGTTTAAATGGCAGAGTTTAAATGGCAGAGTTTAAATCGCAGAGTTTAAATCGCAGAGTTTAAATCGCAGAGTTTAAATCGCAGAGTTTATATCGCAGAGTTTAAATGGCAGAGTTTAAATCGCAGAGTTTAAATCGCAGAGATTAAATCGCAGAGTTTAAATCGCAAAATCGCTGAGTTTAAATTGCAGAGTTTAAATGGCAGAGTTTAAATGGCAGAGTTTAAATCGCAGAGTTTTAATCGCAGAGTTTAAATCGCAGAGTTTAAATCGCAGAGTTTAAATTGCAGAGTTAAAATCGCAGAGTTTAAATCGCAAGATCGCAGAGTTTAAATCGCAGAGTTTAAATGGCAGAGTTTAAATCGCAGAGTTTAAATCGTAGAGTTTAAATCGCAGAGTTTAAATTGCAGAGTTTAAATCGCAGAGTTTAAATGGCAGAGCTTAAATGGCAGAGTTTAAATGGCAGAGTTTAAATGGTTGAGTTTAAATGGCAGAGTTTAAATGGCAGAGTTTAAATGGCAGAGTTTAAATGGCAGTGTTTAAATGACAGAGTTTAAATCGCAGAGTTTAAATCGCAGAGTTTAAATGGCAGTGTTTAAATGGCAGAGTTTAAATGGCAGAGTTTAAATGGCAGAGTTTAAATGGCAGAGTTTAAATGGCAAAGTTTAAATCGCAGAGTTTAAATCGCAGAGTTTAAATCGCAGAGTTTAAATCGCAGAGTTTAAATGGCAGAGTTTAAATTGCAGAGTTTAAATTGCAGAGTTTAAATCGCAGAGTTTAAATGGCAGAGTTTAAATGGCAGAGTTTAAATGGCAGAGTTTAAATGGCAGAGTTTAAATGGCAGAGTTTAAATGGCAGAGTTTGAATCGCAGAGTTTAAATCGCAGAGTTTAAATCGCAGAGTTTAAATGGCAGAGTTTAAATGGCAGAGTTTAAATGGCAGAGTTTAAATGGCAGAGTTTAAATGACAGAGTTTAAATTGCAGAGTTTAAATCGCAGAGTTTAAATCGCAGAGTTTAAATGGCAGAGTTTAAATGGCAGTGTTTAAATGGCAGAGTTTAAATTGCAGAGTTTAAATCGCAGAGTTTAAATCGCAGAGTTTAAATCGCAGAGTTTAAATCGCAGAGTTTAAATGGCAGAGTTTAAATGGCAGAGTTTAAATGGCAGAGTTTAAATGGCAGAGTTTAAATGGCAGAGTTTAAATGGCAGAGTTTAAATCGCAGAGTTTAAATCGCAGAGTTTAAATCGCAGAGTTTAAATGGCAGAGTTTAAATGACAGAGTTTAAATGGCAGAGTTTAAATGGCAGAATTTAAATCGCAGAGTTTAAATCGCTGAGTTTAAATCACAGGGTTTAAATGGCAGTGTTTAAATGGCAGAGTTTAAATGGCAGAGTTTAAATCGCAGAGTTTAAATCGTAGAGTTTAAATCGCAGAGTTTAAATCGCAGAGTTTAAATGGCAGAATTTAAATGGCAGAGTTTAAATGGCAGAGTTTAAATGGCAGAGTTTAAATGGCAGAGTTTAAATGGCAGAGCTTAAATGGCAGAGTTTAAATGGCAGAGTTTAAATCGCAGGGTTTAAATCGCAGGGTTTAAATCGCAGAGTTTAAATCGCAGAGTTTAAATCGCAGAGTTTAAATCGCAGAATTTAAATCGCAGAGTTTAAATCGCAGAGTTTAAATGGCAGAGTTTAAATGGCAGAGTTTAAATGGCAGAGTTTAAATGGCAGAGTTTAAATGGCAGAGTTTAAATGGCAGAGTTTAAATCGCAGAGTTTAAATCGCAGAGTTTAAATCGCAGAGTTTAAATCGCAGAGTTTATATCGCAGAGTTTAAATGGCAGAGTTTAAATGGCAGAGTTTAAATCGCAGAGATTAAATCGCAGAGTTTAAATCGCAAAATCGCTGAGTTTAAATGGCAGAGTTTAAATGGCAGAGTTTAAATGGCAGAGTTTAAATGGCAGAGTTTAAATGGCAGAGTTTAAATGGCAGAGTTTAAATGGCAGAGTTTAAATCGCAGAGTTTAAATCGCAGAATTTAAATCGCAGAGTTTAAATCGCAGAGTTTAAATGGCAGAGTTTAAATCGCAGAGTTTAAATTGCAGAGTTTAAATACCAGAGTTTAAATCGCAGAGTTTAAATCACAGAGTTTAAATCGCAGAGTTTAAATCGCAGAGTTAAAATCGCAAAATCGCTGAGTTTAAATCGCAGAGTTAAAATCGCAGAGTTTAAATCGCAAAATTGCAGAGTTTAAATCGCAGAGTTTAAATGGCAGAGTTTAAATCGCAGAGTTTAAATGGCAGAGTTTAAATCGCAGAGTTTAAATCGTAGAGTTTAAATCGCAGAGTTTAAATTGCAGAATTTAAATCGCAGAGTTTAAATCGCAGAGTTTAAATCGCAGAGTTTAAATGGCAGAGTTTAAATGGCAGAGTTTAAATGGCAGAGTTTAAATGGCAGAGTGTAAATGGCAGAGTTTAAATGGCAGAGTTTAAATCGCAGAGTTTAAATGGTACAGTTTAAATCGCAGAGTTTAAATCGCAGAGTTTAAATCGCAGAGTTTAAATCGCAGAGTTTAAATCGCAGAGTTTAAATGGCAGAGTTTAAATGGCAGAGTTTAAATGGCAGAGTTTAAATCGCAGAGTTTAAATCGCAGAGTTTAAATCGCAGAGTTTAAATCGCAGAGTTTATATCGCAGAGTTTAAATGGCAGAGTTTAAATGGCAGAGTTTAAATCGCAGAGATTAAATCGCAGAGTTTAAATAGCAAAATCGCTGAGTTTAAATCGCAGAGTTTAAATGGCAGAGTATAAATAGCAGAGTATAAATAGCAGAGTTTAAATGGCAGAGTTTAAATGGCAGAGTTTAAATGGCAGAGTTTAAATGGCAGAGTTTAAATCGCAGAGTTTAAATCGCAGAGTTAAATGGCAGAGTTTAAATGGCAGAGTTTAAATGGCAGAGGTTAAATCGCAGAGTTTAAATCGCAGAGTATAAATGGAAGAGTTTAAATCGCAGAGTTTAAATCGCAGAGTTTAAATGGCAGAGTTTAAATGGCAGTGTTTAAATGGCAGAGTTTAAATGGCAGAGTTTAAATCGCAGAGTTTAAATCGCAGAGTTTAAATCGCAGAGTTTAAATCGCAGAGTTTAAATCGCAGAGTTTAAATGGCAGAGTTTAAATGGCAGAGTTTAAATGGCAGAGTTTAAATGGCAGAGTTTAAATCGCAGAGTTTAAATCGCAGAGTTTAAATGGCAGAGTTTAAATGGCAGAGTTTAAATGGCAGAGTTTAAATGGCAGAGTTTAAATGGCAGAGTTTAAATGACAGAGTTTAAATTGCAGAGTTTAAATCACAGAGTTTAAATCGCACAGTTTAAATGGCAGAGTTTAAATGGCAGTGTTTAAATGGCAGAGTTTAAATCGCAGAGTTTAAATCGCAGAGTTTAAATCGCAGAGTTTAAATCGCAGAGTTTAAATCGCAGAGTTTAAATGGCAGAGTTTAAATGGCAGAGTTTAAATCGCAGAGTTTAAATCGCAGAGTTTAAATCGCAGAGTTTAAATCGCAGAGTTTAAATCGCAGAGTTTAAATGGCAGAGTTTAAATGGCAGAGTTTAAATGGCAGAGTTTAAATCGCAGAGTTTAAATCGCTGAGTTTAAATCGCAGAGTTTAAATGGCAGTGTTTAAATGGCAGAGTTTAAATCGCAGAGTTTAAATGGCAGAGTTTAAATCGCAGAGTTTAAATGGTAGAGTTTAAATGGCAGAGTTTAAATCGCAGAGTTTAAATGGCAGAGTTTAAATCGCAGAGTTTAAATCGCAGAGTTTAAATAGCAGAGTTTAAATCGCAGAGTTTTAATCGCAGAGTTTAAATCGCAGAGTTAAAATCGCAAAATTGCTGAGTTTAAATCGCAGAGTTAAAATCGCAGAGTTTAAATCGCAAAATCGCAGAGTTTAAATCGCAGAGTTTAAATGGCAGAGTTTAAATCGCAGAGTTTAAATGGCAGAGTTTAAATCGCAGAGTTTAAATCGTAGAGTTTAAATCGCAGAGTTTAAAATGCAGAGTTTAAATCGTAGAGTTTAAATCGCAGAGTTTAAATTGCAGAGTTTAAATCGCAGAGTTTAAATCGCAGAGTTTAAATCGCAGAGTTTAAATCGCAGAGTTTAAATCGCAGAGTTTAAATGGCAGAGTTTAAATGGCAGAGTTTAAATGGTAGAGTTTAAATGGCAGAGTTTAAATGGCAGAGTGTAAATGGCAGAGTTTAAATGGCAGAGTTTAAATCGCAGAGTTTAAATGGTAGAGTTTAAATCGCAGAGTTTAAATCGCAGAGTTTAAATCGCAGAGTTTAAATGGCAGAGTTTAAATGGCAGAGTTTAAATGGCAGAGTTTAAATGGCAGAGTTTAAATGGCAGAGTTTAAATGGCAGAGTTTAAATCGCAGAGTTTAAATCGCAGAGTTTAAATCGCAGAGTTTAAATCGCAGAGTTTATATCGCAGAGTTTATATCGCAGAGTTTAAATCGCAGAGTTTAAATCGCAGAGTTTAAATCGCAGAGATTAAATCGCAGAGTTTAAATCGCAAAATCGCTGAGTTTAAATTGCAGAGTTTAAATGGCAGAGTTTAAATGGCAGAGTTTAAATCGCAGAGTTTTAATCGCAGAGTTTAAATCGCAGAGTTTAAATCGCAGAGTTTAAATTCCAGAGTTAAAATCGCAGAGTTTAAATCGCAAAATCGCAGAGTTTAAATCGCAGAGTTTAAATGGCAGAGTTTAAATCGCAGAGTTTAAATCGTAGAGTTTAAATCGCAGAGTTTAAATTGCAGAGTTTAAATTGCAGAGTTTAAATGGCAGAGCTTAAATGGCAGAGTTTAAATGGCAGAGTTTAAATGGTAGAGTTTAAATGGCAGAGTTTAAATGGCAGAGTTTAAATGGCAGTGTTTAAATGGCAGAGCTTGAATCGCAGAGTTTAAATCGCAGAGTTTAAATGGCAGTGTTTAAATGGCAGAGTTTAAATGGCAGAGTTTAAATGGCAGAGTTTAAATGGCAGAGTTTAAATGGCAGAGTTTAAATCGCAGAGTTTAAATCGCAGAGTTTAAATCGCAGAGTTTAAATCGCAGAGTTTAAATGGCAGAGTTTAAATCGCAGAGTTTAAATCGCAGAGTTTAAATCGCAGAGTTTAAATCGCAGAGTTTAAATGGCAGAGTTTAAATGGCAGAGTTTAAATCGCAGAGTTTAAATGGCAGAGTTTAAATGGCAGAGTTTAAATGGCAGAGTTTAAATGGCAGAGTTTAAATGACAGAGTTTAAATTGCAGAGTTTAAATCGCAGAGTTTAAATCGCAGAGTTTAAATGGCAGAGTTTAAATGGCAGTGTTTAAATGGCAGAGTTTAAATTGCAGAGTTTAAATCGCAGAGTTTAAATCGCAGAGTTTAAATCGCAGAGTTTAAATCGCAGAGTTTAAATGGCAGAGTTTAAATGGCAGAGTTTAAATGGCAGAGTTTAAATGGCAGAGTTTAAATGGCAGAGTTTAAATGGCAGAGTTTAAATGGCAGAGTTTAAATCGCAGAGTTTAAATCGCAGAGTTTAAATCGCAGAGTTTAAATGGCAGAGTTTAAATGGCAGAGTTTAAATGGCAGAGTTTAAATGGCAGAGTTTAAATCGCAGAGTTTAAATCGCTGAGTTTAAATCGCAGAGTTTAAATGGCAGTGTTTAAATCGCAGAGTTTAAATCGCAGAGTTTAAATCGCAGAGTTTAAATCGTAGAGTTTAAATCGCAGAGTTTAAATCGCAGAGTTTAAATGGCAGAGTTTAAATGGCAGAGTTTAAATGGCAGTGTTTAAATGGCAGAGTTTAAATGGCAGAGCTTAAATGGCAGAGTTTAAATGGCAGAGTTTAAATCGCAGGGTTTAAATCGCAGGGTTTAAATCGCAGAGTTTAAATCGCAGAGTTTAATTCGCAGAGTTTAAATCGCAGAGTTTAAATGGCAGAGTTTAAATGGCAGAGTTTAAATGGCAGAGTTTAAATGGCAGAGTTTAAATGGCAGAGTTTAAATGGCAGAGTTTAAATGGCAGAGTTTAAATGGCAGAGTTTAAATGGCAGAGTTTAAATGGCAGAGTTTAAATGGCAGAGTTTAAATGGCAGAGTTTAAATGGCAGAGTTTAAATGGCAGAGTTTAAATGGCAGAGTTTAAATGGCAGAGTTTAAATCGCAGAGTTTAAATGGCAGAGTTTAAATCGCAGAGTTTAAATCGTAGAGTTTAAATCGCAGAGTTTAAATTGCAGAGTTTAAATTGCAGAGTTTAAATGGCAGAGTTTAAATGGCAGAGTTTAAATGGCAGAGTTTAAATGGCAGAGTTTAAATGGCAGAGCTTAAATGGCAGAGTTTAAATGGCAGAGTGTAAATGGCAGAGTGTAAATGGCAGAGTTTAAATGGCAGAGTTTAAATCGCAGAGTTTAAATGGTAGAGTTTAAATCGCAGAGTTTAAATCGCAGAGTTTAAATGGCAGAGTTTAAATGGCAGAGTTTAAATGGCAGAGTTTAAATGGCAGAGTTTAAATGGCAGAGTTTAAATGGCAGAGTTTAAATCGCAGAGTTTAAATCGCAGAGTTTATATCGCAGAGTTTAAATGGCAGAGTTTAAATGGCAGAGTTTAAATCGCAAAATCGCTGAGTTTTAATCGCAGAGTTTAAATGGCAGAGTATAAATGGCAGAGTTTAAATGGCAGAGTTTAAATGGCAGAGTTTAAATGGCAGAGTTTAAATGGCAGAGTTTAAATCGCAGAGTTTAAATCGCAGAGTTTAAATCGCAGAGTTTAAATCGCAGAGTTAAATGGCAGAGTTTAAATGGCAGAGTTTAAATGGCAGAGGTTAAATCGCAGAGTTTAAATTGCAGAGTATAAATGGAAGAGTTTAAATCGCAGAGTTTAAATCGCAGAGTTTAAATAGCAGAATTTAAATCGCAGAGTTTAAATGGCAGAGTTTAAATGGCAGTGTTTTAATGGCAGAGTTTAAATGCCAGAGTTTAAATCGCAGAGTTTTAATGGCAGAGTTTAAATCGCAGAGTTTAAATCGCAGAGTTGAAATCGCAGAGTTTTAATCGCAGAGTTTAAATCGCAGAATTTTAATCGCAGAGTTTAAATCGCAGAGTTTAAATCGCAGAGTTTAAATGGCAGAGTTTAAATCGTAGGGTTTAAATCGTAGAGTTTAAATCGCAGAGTTTAAATCGCAGAGTTTAAATCGCAGAGTTTAAATGGCAGAGCTTAAATGGTAGAGTTTAAATGGCAGAGTTTAAATGGCAGAGTTTAAATGGCAGTGTTTAAATGGCAGAGTTTAAATGGCAGAGTTTAAATCGCAGAGTTTAAATCGCAGAGTTTAAATCGCAGAGTTTAAATCGCAGAGATTAAATGGCAGAGTTTAAATGGCAGAGTTTAAATGGCAGAGTTTAAATGGCAGAGTTTAAATGGCAGAGTTTAAATCGCAGAGTTTAAATCGCTGAGTTTAAATCGCAGAGTTTAAATGGTAGTGTTTAAATGGCAGAGTTTAAATCGCAGAGTTTAAATCGCAGAGTTTAAATCGTAGAGTTTAAATCGCAGAGTTTAAATGGCAGAGTTTAAATGGCAGAGTTTAAATGGCAGAGTTTAAATGGCAGAGTTTAAATGGCAGAGTTTAAATGGCAGAGTTTAAATGGCAGAGCTTAAATGGCAGAGTTTAAATCGCAGAGTTTAAATCGCAGGGTTTAAATCGCAGGGTTTAAATCGCAGAGTTTAAATCGCAGAGTTTAAATCGCAGAGTTTAAATGGCAGAGTTTAAATGGCAGAGTTTAAATGGCAGAGTTTAAATGGCAGAGTTTAAATGGCAGAGCTTAAATGGCAGAGTTTAAATGGCAGAGTTTAAATGGCAGAGTTTAAATCGCAGAGTTTAAATCGCAGAGTTTAAATCGCAGAGTTTAAATCGCAGAGTTTAAATGGCAGAGTTTAAATCGCAGAGTTTAAATCGCAGAGTTTAAATAGCAGAGTTTAAATCGCAGAGTTTAAATCGCAGAGTTTAAATCGCAGAGTTTAAATCGCAGAGTTAAAATAGCAAAATCGCTGAGTTTAAATCGCAGAGTTAAAATCGCAGAGTTTAAATCGCAAAATCGCAGAGTTTAAATCGCAGAGTTTAAATGGCAGAGTTTAAATTGCAGAGTTTAAATGGCAGAGTTTAAATGGCAGAGTTTAAATCGCAGAGTTTAAATCGCAGAGTTTAAATCGCAGAGTTTAAATTGCAGAGTTTAAATCGCAGAGTTTAAATCGCAGAGTTTAAATCGCAGAGTTTAAATGGCAGAGTTTAAATGGCAGAGTTTAAATGGCAGAGTTTAAATGGCAAAGTTTAAATGGCAGAGTTTAAATGGCAGAGTTTAAATGGCAGAGTTTAAATGGCAGAGTGTAAATGGCAGAGTTTAAATCGCAGAGTTTAAATAGTAGAGTTTAAATCGCAGAGTTTAAATCGCAGAGTTTAAATCGCAGAGTTTAAATCGCAGAGTTTAAATGGCAGAGTTTAAATGGCAGAGTTTAAATGGCAGAGTTTAAATGGCAGAGTTTAAATGGCAGAGTTTAAATGGCAGAGTTTAAATGGCAGAGTTTAAATGGCAGAGTTTAAATCGCAGAGATTAAATCGCAGAGTTTAAATCTTAAAATCACTGAGTTTAAATCGCAGAGTTTAAATGGCAGAGTATAAATGGCAGAGTTTAAATGGCAGAGTTTAAATGGCAGAGTTTAAATGGCAGAGTTTAAATGGCAGAGTTTAAATCGCAGAGTTTAAATCGCAGAGTTAAATGGCAGAGTTTAAATCGCAGAGTTTAAATCGCAGAGTTTAAATCGCAGAGTTTTAATCGCAGAGTTTAAATCGCAGAGTTTAAATCGCAGAGTTTAAATTGCAGAGTTAAAATCGCAGAGTTTAAATCGCAAAATCGCAGAGTTTAAATCGCAGAGTTTAAATGGCAGAGTTTAAATCGCAGAGTTTAAATCGTAGAGTTTAAATCGCAGAGTTTAAATTGCAGAGTTTAAATCGCAGAGTTTAAATGGCAGAGCTTAAATGGCAGAGTTTAAATGGCAGAGTTTAAATGGTAGAGTTTAAATGGCAGAGTTTAAATGGCAGAGTTTAAATGGCAGTGTTTAAATGGCAGAGTTTAAATCGCTGAGTTTAAATCGCAGAGTTTAAATTGCAGAGTTTAAATCGCAGAGCTTAAATCGCAGAGTTTAAATCGCAGAGTTTAAATCGCAGAGTTTAAATGGCAGTGTTTAAATGGCAGAGTTTAAATGGCAGAGTTTAAATGGCAGAGTTTAAATGGCAGAGTTTAAATGGCAGAGTTTAAATGGTAGAGTTTAAATCGCAGAGTTTAAATCGCAGAGTTTAAATCGCAGAGTTTAAATGGCAGAGTTTAAATGGCAGAGTTTAAATGGCAGAGTTTAAATGGCAGAGTTTAAATCGCAGAGTTTAAATGGCAGAGTTTAAATCGCAGAGTTTAAATCGCAGAGTTTATATCGCAGAGTTTAAATGGCAGAGTTTAAATGGCAGAGTTTAAATCGCAAAATCGCTGAGTTTTAATCGCAGAGTTTAAATGGCAGAGTATAAATGGCAGAGTTTAAATGGCAGAGTTTAAATGGCAGAGTTTAAATGGCAGAGTTTAAATGGCAGAGTTTAAATCGCAGAGTTTAAATCGCAGAGTTTAAATCGCAGAGTTTAAATCGCAGAGTTAAATGGCAGAGTTTAAATGGCAGAGTTTAAATGGCAGAGGTTAAATCGCAGAGTTTAAATCGCAGAGTATAAATGGAAGAGTTTAAATCGCAGAGTTTAAATCGCAGAGTTTAAATAGCAGAATTTAAATCGCAGAGTTTAAATGGCAGAGTTTAAATGGCAGTGTTTTAATGGCAGAGTTTAAATGCCAGAGTTTAAATCGCAGAGTTTTAATGGCAGAGTTTAAATCGCAGAGTTTAAATCGCAGAGTTGAAATCGCAGAGTTTTAATCGCAGAGTTTAAATCGCAGAATTTTAATCGCAGAGTTTAAATCGCAGAGTTTAAATCGCAGAGTTTAAATTGCAGAGTTAAAATCGCAGAGTTTAAATCGCAAAATCGCAGAGTTTAAATCGCAGAGTTTAAATGGCAGAGTTTAAATCGTAGGGTTTAAATCGTAGAGTTTAAATCGCAGAGTTTAAATTGCAGAGTTTAAATCGCAGAGTTTAAATGGCAGAGCTTAAATGGTAGAGTTTAAATGGCAGAGTTTAAATGGCAGAGTTTAAATGGCAGTGTTTAAATGGCAGAGTTTAAATGGCAGAGTTTAAATCGCAGAGTTTAAATCGCAGAGTTTAAATCGCAGAGTTTAAATGGCAGAGTTTAAATGGCAGAGTTTAAATGGCAGAGTTTAAATGGCAGAGTTTAAATGGCAGAGTTTAAATCGCAGAGTTTAAATCGCTGAGTTTAAATCGCAGAGTTTAAATGGCAGTGTTTAAATGGCAGAGTTTAAATCGCAGAGTTTAAATCGCAGAGTTTAAATCGTAGAGTTTAAATCGCAGAGTTTAAATGGCAGAGTTTAAATGGCAGAGTTTAAATGGCAGAGTTTAAATGGCAGAGTTTAAATGGCAGAGTTTAAATGGCAGAGTTTAAATGGCAGAGCTTAAATGGCAGAGTTTAAATCGCAGAGTTTAAATCGCAGGGTTTAAATCGCAGGGTTTAAATCGCAGAGTTTAAATCGCAGAGTTTAAATCGCAGAGTTTAAATCGCAGAATTTAAATAGCAGAGTTTAAATGGCAGAGTTTAAATGGCAGAGTTTAAATGGCAGAGTTTAAATGGCAGAGTTTAAATGGCAGAGCTTAAATGGCAGAGCTTAAATGGCAGAGTTTAAATGGCAGAGTTTAAATGGCAGAGTTTAAATGGCAGAGTTTAAATCGCAGAGTTTAAATCGCAGAGTTTAAATCGCAGAGTTTAAATCGCAGAGTTTAAATGGCAGAGTTTAAATCGCAGAGTTTAAATCGCAGAGTTTAAATAGCAGAGTTTAAATCGCAGAGTTTAAATCGCAGAGTTTAAATCGCAGAGTTTAAATCGCAGAGTTAAAATAGCAAAATCGCTGAGTTTAAATCGCAGAGTTAAAATCGCAGAGTTTAAATCGCAAAATCGCAGAGTTTAAATCGCAGAGTTTAAATGGCAGAGTTTAAATTGCAGAGTTTAAATGGCAGAGTTTAAATGGCAGAGTTTAAATCGCAGAGTTTAAATCGCAGAGTTTAAATCGCAGAGTTTAAATTGCAGAGTTTAAATCGCAGAGTTTAAATCGCAGAGTTTAAATCGCAGAGTTTAAATGGCAGAGTTTAAATGGCAGAGTTTAAATGGCAGAGTTTAAATGGCAAAGTTTAAATGGCAGAGTTTAAATGGCAGAGTTTAAATGGCAGAGTTTAAATGGCAGAGTGTAAATGACAGAGTTTAAATCGCAGAGTTTAAATAGTAGAGTTTAAATCGCAGAGTTTAAATCGCAGAGTTTAAATCGCAGAGTTTAAATCGCAGAGTTTAAATCGCAGAGTTTAAATGGCAGAGTTTAAATGGCAGAGTTTAAATGGCAGAGTTTAAATGGCAGAGTTTAAATGGTAGAGTTTAAATGGCAGAGTTTAAATCGCAGAGATTAAATCGCAGAGTTTAAATCTTAAAATCACTGAGTTTAAATCGCAGAGTTTAAATGGCAGAGTATAAATGGCAGAGTTTAAATGGCAGAGTTTAAATGGCAGAGTTTAAATGGCAGAGTTTAAATGGCAGAGTTTAAATCGCAGAGTTTAAATCGCAGAGTTAAATGGCAGAGTTTAAATCGCAGAGTTTAAATCGCAGAGTTTAAATCGCAGAGTTTTAATCGCAGAGTTTAAATCGCAGAGTTTAAATCGCAGAGTTTAAATTGCAGAGTTAAAATCGCAGAGTTTAAATCGCAAAATCGCAGAGTTTAAATCGCAGAGTTTAAATGGCAGAGTTTAAATCGCAGAGTTTAAATCGTAGAGTTTAAATCGCAGAGTTTAAATTGCAGAGTTTAAATCGCAAAGTTTAAATGGCAGAGCTTAAATGGCAGAGTTTAAATGGCAGAGTTTAAATGGTAGAGTTTAAATGGCAGAGTTTAAATGGCAGAGTTTAAATGGCAGTGTTTAAATGGCAGAGTTTAAATCGCTGAGTTTAAATCGCAGAGTTTAAATTGCAGAGTTTAAATCGCAGAGCTTAAATCGCAGAGTTTAAATCGCAGAGTTTAAATCGCAGAGTTTAAATGGCAGTGTTTAAATGGCAGAGTTTAAATGGCAGAGTTTAAATGGCAGAGTTTAAATGGCAGAGTTTAAATGGCAGAGTTTAAATCGCAGAGTTTAAATCGCAGAGTTTAAATCGCAGAGTTTAAATGGCAGAGTTTAAATGGCAGAGTTTAAATGGCAGAGTTTAAATGGCAGAGTTTAAATGGCAGAGTTTAAATGGCAGAGTTTAAATGGCAGAGGTTAAATGGCAGAGTTTAAATGGCAGAGTTTAAATCGCAGAGTTTAAATGGCAGAGTTTAAATCGCAGAGTTTAAATCGCAGAGTTTAAATGGCAGAGTTTAAATCGCAGAGTTTAAATCGCAGAGTTTAAATCGCAGAGTTTAAATCGCAGAGGTTAAATCGCAGAGTTTAAATGGCAGAGTTTAAATGGCAGAGTTTAAATGGCAGAGTTTAAATCGCAGAGTTTAAATCGCAGAGTTTAAATGGCAGAGTTTAAATGGCAGAGTTTAAATGGCAGAGTTTAAATGGCAGACTTTAAATGACAGAGTTTAAATTGCAGAGTTTAAATCGCAGAGTTTAAATGGCAGAGTTTAAATGGCAGAGTTTAAATGGCAGTGTTTAAATGGCAGAGTTTAAATAGCAGAGTTTAAATCGCAGAGTTTAAATCGCAGAGTTTAAATGGCAGAGTTTAAATGGCAGAGTTTAAATGGCAGAGTTTAAATCGCAGAGTTTAAATCGCAGAGTTTAAATCGCAGAGTTTAAATCGCAGAGTTTAAATGGCAGAGTTTAAATGGCAGAGTTTAAATGGCAGAGTTTAAATGGCAGAGTTTAAATCATAGAGTTTAAATCGCTGAGTTTAAATCGCAGAGTTTAAATGGCAGTGTTTAAATGGCAGAGTTTAAATCGCAGAGTTTAAATCGCAGAGTTTAAATCGTAGAGTTTAAATCGCAGAGTTTAAATCGCAGAGTTTAAATGGCAGAGTTTAAATAGCAGAGTTTAAATGGCAGAGTTTAAATGGCAGAGTTTAAATGGCAGAGCTTAAATGGCAGAGTTTAAATCGCAGGGTTTAAATCGCAGGGTTTAAATCGCAGGGTTTAAATCGCAGAGTTTAAATCGCAGAGTTTAAATCGCAGAGTTTAAATCGCAGAATTTAAATGGCAGAATTTAAATGGCAGAGTTTAAATGGCAGAGTTTAAATGGCAGAGTTTAAATGGCAGAGTTTAAATGGCAGAGTTTAAATGGCAGAGTTTAAATGGCAGAGTTTAAATGGCAGAGTTTAAATGGCAGAGTTTAAATGGCAGAGTTTAAATGGCAGAGTTTAAATCGCAGAGTTTAAATGGCAGAGTTTAAATGGCAGAGTTTAAATGGCAGAGTTTAAATGGCAGAGTTTAAATGGCAGAGTTTAAATCGCAGAGTTTAAATCGCAGAGTTTAAATCGCAGAGTTTAAATGGCAGAGTTTAAATCGCAGAGTTTAAATCGCAGAGTTTAAATAGCAGAGTTTAAATCGCAAAATCGCTGAGTTTAAATCGCAGAGTTATAATCGCAGAGTTTAAATCGCAAAATCGCAGAGTTTAAATCGCAGAGTTTAAATGGCAGAGTTTAAATCGCAGAGTTTGAATGGCAGAGTTTAAATCGCAGAGTTTAAATCGTAGAGTTTAAATCGCAGAGTTTATATTGCAGAGTTTAAATCGCAGAGTTTAAATCGCAGAGTTTAAATGGCAGAGTTTAAATCGCAGAGTTTAAATGGCAGAGTTTAAATGGCAGAGTTTAAATGGCAGAGTTTAAATGGCAGAGTTTAAATGGCAGAGTTTAAATGGCAGAGTGTAAATGGCAGAGTGTAAATGGCAGAGTTTAAATCGCAGAGTTTAAATGGTAGAGTTTAAATCGCAGAGTTTAAATCGCAGAGTTTAAATCGCAGAGTTTAAATCGCAGAGTTTAAATCGCAGAGTTTAAATGGCAGAGTTTAAATGGCAGAGTTTAAATGGCAGAGTTTAAATGGCAGAGTTTAAATGGCATAGTTTAAATGGCAGAGTTTAAATCGCAGAGTTTAAATCGCAGAGTTTAAATCGCAGAGTTTAAATCGCAGAGTTTATATCGCAGAGTTTAAATGGCAGAGTTTAAATGGCAGAGTTTAAATCGCAGAGTTTAAATCGCAGAGTTTAAATCGCAAAATCGCTGAGTTTAAATCGCAGAGTTTAAATGGCAGAGTATAAATGGCAGAGTTTAAATGGCAGAGTTTAAATGGCAGAGTTTAAATGGCAGAGTTTAAATCGCAGAGTTTAAATCGCAGAGTTAAATGGCAGAGTTTAAATGGCAGAGTTTAAATGGCAGAGGTTAAATCGCAGAGTTTAAATCGCAGAGTATAAATGGAAGAGTTTAAATCACAGAGTTTAAATCGCAGAGTTTAAATAGCAGAATTTAAATCGCAGAGTTTAAATGGCAGAGTTTAAATGGCAGTGTTTTAATGGCAGAGTTTAAATGCCAGAGTTTAAATCGCAGAGTTTTAATGGCAGAGTTTAAATCGCAGAGTTTAAATCGCAGAGTTGAAATCGCAGAGTTTTAATCGCAGAGTTTAAATCGCAGAGTTTTAATCGCAGAGTTTAAATCGCAGAGTTTCAATCGCAGAGTTTAAATTGCAGAGTTAAAATCGCAGAGTTTAAATCGCAAAATCGCAGAGTTTAAATCGCAGAGTTTAAATGGCAGAGTTTAAATCGCAGAGTTTAAATCGTAGAGTTTAAATCGCAGAGTTTAAATTGCAGAGTTTAAATCGCAGAGTTTAAATGGCAGAGCTTAAATGGCAGAGTTTAAATGGCAGAGTTTAAATGGTAGAGTTTAAATGGCAGAGTTTAAATGGCAGAGTTTAAATGGCAGTGTTTAAATGGCAGAGTTTAAATCGCTGAGTTTAAATCGCAGAGTTTAAATTGCAGAGTTTAAATCGCAGAGCTTAAATCGCAGAGTTTAAATCGCAGAGTTTAAATGGCAGTGTTTAAATGGCAGAGTTTAAATGGCAGAGTTTAAATGGCAGAGTTTAAATGGCAGAGTTTAAATGGCAGAGTTTAAATTGCAGAGTTTAAATCGCAGAGTTTAAATGGCAGAGTTTAAATGGCAGAGTTTAAATGGCAGAGTTTAAATGGCAGAGGTTAAATGGCAGAGTTTAAATGGCAGAGTTTAAATGACAGAGTTTAAATCGCAGAGTTTAAATCGCAGAGTTTAAATCGCAGAGTTTAAATTGCAGAGTTTAAATGGCAGAGTTTAAATCGCAGAGTTTAAATGGCAGAGTTTAAATGGCAGAGTTTAAATGGCAGAGTTTAAATGGCAGAGTTTAAATCGCAGAGTTTTAATCGCAGAGTTTAAATCGCAGAGTTTAAATCGCAGAGTTTAAATCGCAGAGTTTAAATCGCAGAGTTTAAATGGCAGAGTTTAAATGGCAGTGTTTAAATGGCAGAGTTTAAATGGCAGAGTTTAAATGGTAGAGTTTAAATGGTAGAGTTTAAATCGCAGAGTTTAAATCGCAGAGTTTAAATCGCAGAGTTTAAATCGCAGAGTTTAAATGGCAGAGTTTAAATCGCAGAGTTTAAATCGCAGAGTTTAAATCGCAGAGTTTAAATGGCAGAGTTTAAATGACAGAGTTTAAATCGCAGAGTTTAAATCGCAGAGTTTAAATCGCAGAGTTTAAATCGCAGAGTTTAAATTGCAGAGTTTAAATCGCAGAGTTTAAATCGCAGAGTTTAAATGGCAGAGTTTAAATCGCATAGTTTAAATGGCATAGTTTAAATGGCAGAGTTTAAATCGCAGAGTTTAAATCGCAGAGTTTAAATGACAGAGTTTAAATGGCAGAGTTTAAATCGCAGAGTTTAAATCGCAGAGTTTAAATGGCAGAGTTTAAATGGCAGAGTTTAAATCGCAGAGTTTAAATCGTAGAGTTTAAATGGCAGAGTTTAAATGACAGAATTTAAATGTTAGAGTTTAAATGGCAGAGTTTAAATGGCAGAGTTTAAATGGCAGAGTTTAAATGGCAGAGTTTAAATCGCAGAGTTTAAATGGCAGAGTTTAAATGGCAGAGTTTAAATCGCAGAGTTTAAATCGCAGAGTTTAAATCGCAGAGTTTAAATCGCAGAGTTTAAATCGCAAAATTGCAGAGTTTAAATGGCAGAGTTTAAATGGCAGAGTTTAAATGGCAGAGTTTAAATGGCAGAGTTTAAATGGCAGAGTTTAAATGGCAGAGTTTAAGTGGCAGAGTTTAAATGGCAGAGTTTAAATGGCAGAGTTTAAATGGCAGAGTTTAAATCGCAGAGTTTAAATCGCAGAGTTTAAATGGCAGAGTTTAAATCGCAGAGTTTAAATCGCAGAGTTTAAATCGCAGAGTTTAAATCGCAGAGTTTAAATCTTAGAGTTTAAATCGCAGAGTTAAAATCACAAAATCGCTGAGTTTAAATCGCAGAGTTAAAATCGCAGAGTTTAAATCGCAAAATCGCAGAGTTTAAATCGCAGAGTTTAAATGGCAGAGTTTAAATCGCAGAGTTTAAATGGCAGAGTTTAAATCGCAGAGTTTAAATCGTAGAGTTTAAATTGCAGAGTTTAAATTGCAGAGTTTAAATCGCAGAGTTTAAATGGCAGAGTTTAAATGGCAGAGTTTAAATGGCAGAGTTTAAATGGCAGAGTTTATATGTTAGAGTTTAAATGGCAGAGTGTAAATGGCAGAGTTTAAATGGCAGAGTTTAAATCGCAGAGTTTAAATGGTAGAGTTTAAATCGCAGAGTTTAAATCGCAGAGTTTAAATCGCAGAGTTTAAATCGCAGAGTTTAAATGGCAGCGTTTAAATGGCAGAGTTTAAATGGCAGAGTTTAAATGGCAGAGTTTAAATGGCAGAGTTTAAATGGCAGAGTTTAAATCGCAGAGTTTAAATCGCAGAGTTTAAATCGCAGAGTTTAAATCGCCGAGTTTATATCGCAGAGTTTAAATCGCAGAGTTTAAATGGCAGAGTTTAAATCGCAGAGTTTAAATCGCAGAGTTTAAATCACAAAATCGCTGAGTTTAAATCGCAGAGTTTAAATGGCAGAGTATAAATGGCAGAGTTTAAATGGCAGAGTTTAAATGGCAGAGTTTAAATGGCAGAGTTTAAATCGCAGAGTTTAAATCGCAGAGTTAAATGACAGAGTTTAAATGGCAGAGTTTAAATCGCAGAGTTTAAATCGCAGAGTTTAAATCGCAGATTATAAATGGAAGAGTTTAAATCGCAGAGTTTAAATCGCAGAGTTTAAATAGCAGAATTTAAATCGCAGAGTTTAAATGGCAGCGTTTAAATGGCAGTGTTTTAATGGCAGAGTTTAAATGCCAGAGTTTAAATCGCAGAGTTTTAATGGCAGAGTTTAAATCGCAGAGTTTAAATCGCAGAGTTGAAATCGCAGAGTTTTAATCGCAGAGTTTAAATCGCAGAGTTTTAATCGCAGAGTTTAAATCGCAGAGTTTGAATCGCAGAGTTTAAATTGCAGAGTTAAAATCGCAGAGTTTAAATCGCAAAATCGCAGAGTTTAAATCGCAGAGTTTAAATGGCAGAGTTTAAATCGCAGAGTTTAAATGGCAGAGCTTAAATGGCAGAGTTTAAATGGCAGAGTTTAAATGGCAGAGTTTAAATGGCAGAGTTTAAATGGCAGAGTTTAAATGGCAGTGTTTAAATGGCAGAGTTTAAATCGCAGAGTTTAAATCGCAGAGTTTAAATTGCAGAGTTTAAATCGCAGAGCTTAAATCGCAGAGTTTAAATCGCAGAGTTTAAATCGCAGAGTTTAAATGGCAGTGTTTAAATGGCAGAGTTTAAATGGCAGAGTTTAAATGGCAGAGTTTAAATGGCAGAGTTTAAATGGCAGAGTTTAAATGGCAGAGTTTAAATGGCAGAGTTTAAATGGCAGAGTTTAAATCGCAGTGTTTAAATCGCAGAGTTTAAATCGCAGAGTTTAAATGGCAGAGTTTAAATGGCAGAGTTTAAATGGCAGAGTTTAAATGGCAGAGTTTAAATGGCAGAGGTTAAATGGCAGAGTTTAAATCGCAGAGTTTAAATCGCAGAGTTTAAATCGCAGAGTTTAAATCGCAGAGTTTAAATCGCAGAGTTTAAATTGCAGAGTTTAAATGGCAGAGTTTAAATGGCAGAGTTTAAATGGCAGAGTTTAAATGGCAGAGTTTAAATGGCAGAGTTTAAATCGCAGAGTTTAAATCGCAGAGTTTAAATCGCAGAGTTTAAATCGCAGAGTTTAAATCGCAGAGTTTAAATCGCAGAGTTTAAATCGCAGAGTTTAAATGGCAGTGTTTAAATGGCAGTGTTTAAATGGCAGAGTTTAAATGGTAGAGTTTAAATGGTAGAGTTTAAATCGCCGAGTTTATATCGCAGAGTTTAAATCGCAGAGTTTAAATGGCAGAGTTTAAATCGCAGAGTTTAAATCGCAGAGTTTAAATCACAAAATCGCTGAGTTTAAATCGCAGAGTTTAAATGGCAGAGTATAAATGGCAGAGTTTAAATGGCAGAGTTTAAATGGCAGAGTTTAAATGGCAGAGTTTAAATCGCAGAGTTTAAATCGCAGAGTTAAATGACAGAGTTTAAATGGCAGAGTTTAAATCGCAGAGGTTAAATCGCAGAGTTTAAATCGCAGAGTATAAATGGAAGAGTTTAAATCGCAGAGTTTAAATCGCAGAGTTTAAATAGCAGAATTTAAATCGCAGAGTTTAAATGGCAGCGTTTAAATGGCAGTGTTTTAATGGCAGAGTTTAAATGCCAGAGTTTAAATCGCAGAGTTTTAATGGCAGAGTTTAAATCGCAGAGTTTAAATCGCAGAGTTGAAATCGCAGAGTTTTAATCGCAGAGTTTAAATCGCAGAGTTTTAATCGCAGAGTTTAAATCGCAGAGTTTGAATCGCAGAGTTTAAATTGCAGAGTTAAAATCGCAGAGTTTAAATCGCAAAATCGCAGAGTTTAAATCGCAGAGTTTAAATGGCAGAGTTTAAATCGCAGAGTTTAAATGGCAGACCTTAAATGGCAGAGTTTAAATGGCAGAGTTTAAATGGCAGAGTTTAAATGGCAGAGTTTAAATGGCAGTGTTTAAATGGCAGAGTTTAAATCGCAGAGTTTAAATCGCAGAGTTTAAATTGCAGAGTTTAAATCGCAGAGCTTAAATCGCAGAGTTTAAATCGCAGAGTTTAAATCGCAGAGTTTAAATGGCAGTGTTTAAATGGCAGAGTTTAAATGGCAGAGTTTAAATGGCAGAGTTTAAATGGCAGAGTTTAAATGGCAGAGTTTAAATGGCAGAGTTTAAATGGCAGAGTTTAAATCGCAGTGTTTAAATCGCAGAGTTTAAATCGCAGAGTTTAAATGGCAGAGTTTAAATGGCAGAGTTTAAATGGCAGAGTTTAAATGGCAGAGTTTAAATGGCAGAGGTTAAATGGCAGAGTTTAAATCGCAGAGTTTAAATCGCAGAGTTTAAATCGCAGAGTTTAAATCGCAGAGTTTAAATCGCAGAGTTTAAATTGCAGAGTTTAAATTGCAGAGTTTAAATGGCAGAGTTTAAATGGCAGAGTTTAAATGGCAGAGTTTAAATGGCAGAGTTTAAATCGCAGAGTTTAAATCGCAGAGTTTAAATCGCAGAGTTTAAATCGCAGAGTTTAAATCGCAGAGTTTAAATCGCAGAGTTTAAATGGCAGTGTTTAAATGGCAGTGTTTAAATGGCAGAGTTTAAATGGTAGAGTTTAAATCGCAGAGTTTAAATCGCAGAGTTTAAATCGCAGAGTTTAAATCGCAGAGTTTAAATCGCAGAGTTTAAATGGCAGAGTTTAAATGGCAGAGTTTAAATCGCAGAATTTAAATCGCAGAGTTTAAATCGCAGAGTTTAAATGGCAGAGTTTAAATGACAGAGTTTAAATCGCAGAGTTTAAATCGCAGAGTTTAAATCGCAGAGTTTAAATTGCAGAGTTTAAATCGCAGAGTTTAAATGGCAGTGTTTAAATGGCAGTGTTTAAATGGCAGAGTTTAAATGGCAGAGTTTAAATGGCAGAGTTTAAATAGCAGAGTTTAAATCGCAGAGTTTAAATCGCAGAGTTTAAATGGCAGTGTTTAAATGGCAGTGTTTAAATGGCAGAGTTTAAATGATAGAGTTTAAATGGTAGAGTTTAAATGGCAGTGTTTAAATGGCAGAGTTTAAATCGCAGAGTTTAAGTCACAGAGGTTAAATCGCAGAGTTTAAATCGCAGAGTTTAAATCGCAGAGTTTAATTTGCAGAGTTTAAATTGCAGAGTTTAAATCGCAGAGTTTAAATCGCAGAGTTTAAATGGCAGAGTTTAAATGACAGAGTTTAAATCGCAGAGTTTAAATCGCAGAGTTTAAATCGCAGAGTTTAAATCGCAGAGTTTAAATGGCAGTGTTTAAATGGCAGAGTTTAAATGGCAGAGTTTAAATCGCAGAGTTTAAATCGCAGAGTTTAAATCGCAGAGTTTAAATCGCAGGGTTTAAATCGCAGGGTTTAAATCGCAGAGTTTAAATCGCAGAGTTTAAATCGCAGAGTTTAAATCGCAGAGTTTAAATCGCAGAATTTAAATGGCAGAGTTTAAATGGCAGAGTTTAAATTTCAGAGTTTAAATGGCAGAGTTTAAATGGCAGAGTTTAAATGGCAGAGTTTAAATTGCAGAGTTTAAATCGCAGAGTTTAAATCGCAGAGTTTAAATGGCAGAGTTTAAATGGCAGAGTTTAAATGGCAGAGTTTAAATGGCAGAGTTTAAATGGCAGAGTTTAAATGGCAGAGTTTAAATGGCAGAGTTTAAATCGCAGAGTTTAAATCGCAGAGTTTAAATCGCAGAGTTAAAATGGCAGAGTTTAAATGGCAGAGTTTAAATGGCAGAGTTTAAATCGCAGAGTTTAAATCGCAGAGTTTAAATGGCAGTGTTTAAATGGCAGTGTTTAAATGGCAGAGTTTAAATTGCAGAGTTTAAATTGCAGAGTTTAAATCGTAGAGTTTAAATCGCAGAGTTTAAATCGCAGAGTTTAAATGGCAGAGTTTAAATGGCAGAGTTTAAATGGCAGAGTTTAAATGGCAGAGTTTAAATGGCAGAATTTAAATGGCAGAGTTTAAATCGCAGGGTTTAAATCGCAGGGTTTAAATCGCAGGGTTTAAATCGCAGAGTTTAAATCGCAGAGTTTAAATCGCAGAGTTTAAATGGCAGAATTTAAATGGCAGAGTTTAAATGGCAAAGTTTAAATGGCAAAGTTTAAATGGCAGAGTTTAAATGGCAGAGTTTAAATGGCAGAGTTTAAATGGCAGAGTTTAAATGGCAGAGTTTAAATGGCAGAGTTTAAATGGCAGAGTTTAAATGGCAGAGTTTAAATGGCAGAGTTTAAATCGCAGAGTTTAAATCGCAGAGTTTAAATGGCAGAGTTTAAATCGCAGAGTTTAAATCGCAGAGTTTAAATAGCAGAGTTTAAATCGCAGAGTTTAAATCGCAGAGTTTAAATCGCAGAGTTAAAATCGCAAAATCGCAGAGTTTAAATCCCAGAGTTTAAATGGCAGAGTTTAAATCGCAGAGTTTAAATCGCAGAGTTTAAATGGCAGAGTCTAAATCGCAGAGTCTAAATCGTAGAGTTTAAATCGCAGAGCTTAAATTGCAGAGTTTAAATTGCAGAGTTTAAATCGCAGAGTTTAAATGGCAGAGTTTAAATGGCAGAGTTTAAATGGCAGAGTTTAAATGGCAGAGTTTAAATGGCAGAGTGTAAATGGCAGAGTTTAAATGGCAGAATTTAAATCGCAGAGTTTAAATCGCAGAGTTTAAATCGCAGAGTTTAAATCGCAGAGTTTAAATCGCAGAGTTTAAATCGCAGAGTTTAAATGGCAGAGTTTAAATGGCAGAGTTTAAATGGCAGAGTTTAAATGGCAGAGTTTAAATGGCAGAGTTTAAATGGCAGAGTTTAAATGGCAGAGTTTAAATGGCAGAGTTTAAATCGCAGAGTTTAAATCGCAGAGTTTAAATGGCAGAGTTTAAATGGCAGAGTTTAAATGGCAGAGTTTAAATCGCAGAGTTTAAATCGCAAAATCGCTGAGTTTAAATCGCAGAGTTTAAATGGCAGAGTATAAATGGCAGAGTTTAAATGACAGAGTTTAAATCGCAGAGTTTAAATCGCAGAGTTTAAATGGCAGAGTTTAAATGGCAGAGTTTAAATCGCAGAGTTTAAATCGCAGAGTTTAAATGGCAGAGTTTAAATGGCAGAGTTTAAATCGCAGAGTTTAAATCGTAGAGTTTAAATGGCAGAGTTTAAATGACAGAATTTAAATGTTAGAGTTTAAATGGCAGAGTTTAAATGGCAGAGTTTAAATGGCAGAGTTTAAATGGCAGAGTTTAAATCGCTGAGTTTAAATGGCAGAGTTTAAATGGCAGAGTTTAAATCGCAGAGTTTAAATCGCAGAGTTTAAATCGCAGAGTTTAAATCGCAGAGTTTAAATCGCAAAATTGCAGAGTTTAAATGGCAGAGTTTAAATGGCAGAGTTTAAATGCCAGAGTTTAAATGGCAGAGTTTAAATGGCAGAGTTTAAATGGCAGAGTTTAAATGGCAGAGTTTAAATGGCAGAGTTTAAATGGCAGAGTTTAAATGGCAGAGTTTAAATGGCAGAGTTTAAATGGCAGAGTTTAAATGGCAGAGTTTAAATCGCAGAGTTTAAATCGCAGAGTTTAAATGGCAGAGTTTAAATCGCAGAGTTTAAATCGCAGAGTTTAAATCGCAGAGTTTAAATCGCAGAGTTTAAATCTTAGAGTTTAAATCGCAGAGTTAAAATCACAAAATCGCTGAGTTTAAATCGCAAAATCGCAGAGTTTAAATCGCAGAGTTTAAATGGCAGAGTTTAAATCGCAGAGTTTAAATGGCAGAGTTTAAATCGCAGAGTTTAAATCGTAGAGTTTAAATTGCAGAGTTTAAATTGCAGAGTTTAAATCGCAGAGTTTAAATCGCAGAGTTTAAATGGCAGAGTTTAAATGGCAGAGTTTAAATGGCAGAGTTTAAATGGCAGAGTTTAAATGGCAGAGTTTAAATGGCAGAGTGTAAATGGCAGAGTTTAAATGGCAGAGTTTAAATCGCAGAGTTTAAATGGTAGAGTTTAAATCGCAGAGTTTAAATCGCAGAGTTTAAATCGCAGAGTTTAAATCGCAGAGTTTAAATGGCAGCGTTTAAATGGCAGAGTTTAAATGGCAGAGTTTAAATGGCAGAGTTTAAATGGCAGAGTTTAAATGGCAGAGTTTAAATCGCAGAGTTTAAATCGCAGAGTTTAAATCGCAGAGTTTAAATCGCCGAGTTTATATCGCAGAGTTTAAATCGCAGAGTTTAAATGGCAGAGTTTAAATCGCAGAGTTTAAATCGCAGAGTTTAAATCGCAAAATCGCTGAGTTTAAATCGCAGAGTTTAAATGGCAGAGTATAAATGGCAGAGTTTAAATGGCAGAGTTTAAATGGCAGAGTTTAAATGGCAGAGTTTAAATCGCAGAGTTTAAATCGCAGAGTTAAATGACAGAGTTTAAATGGCAGAGTTTAAATCGCAGAGGTTAAATCGCAGAGTTTAAATCGCAGAGTATAAATGGAAGAGTTTAAATCGCAGAGTTTAAATCGCAGAGTTTAAATAGCAGAATTTAAATCGCAGAGTTTAAATGGCAGCGTTTAAATGGCAGTGTTTTAATGGCAGAGTTTAAATGCCAGAGTTTAAATCGCAGAGTTTTAATGGCAGAGTTTAAATCGCAGAGTTTAAATCGCAGAGTTGAAATCGCAGAGTTTTAATCGCAGAGTTTAAATCGCAGAGTTTTAATCGCAGAGTTTAAATCGCAGAGTTTGAATCGCAGAGTTTAAATTGCAGAGTTAAAATCGCAGAGTTTAAATCGCAAAATCGCAGAGTTTAAATCGCAGAGTTTAAATGGCAGAGTTTAAATCGCAGAGTTTAAATGGCATAGCTTAAATGGCAGAGTTTAAATGGCAGAGTTTAAATGGCAGAGTTTAAATGGCAGAGTTTAAATGGCAGTGTTTAAATGGCAGAGTTTAAATCGCAGAGTTTAAATCGCAGAGTTTAAATTGCAGAGTTTAAATCGCAGAGCTTAAATCACAGAGTTTAAATCGCAGAGTTTAAATCGCAGAGTTTAAATGGCAGTGTTTAAATGGCAGAGTTTAAATGGCAGAGTTTAAATGGCAGAGTTTAAATGGCAGAGTTTAAATGGCAGAGTTTAAATGGCAGAGTTTAAATGGCAGAGTTTAAATCGCAGTGTTTAAATCGCAGAGTTTAAATCGCAGAGTTTAAATGGCAGAGTTTAAATGGCAGAGTTTAAATGGCAGAGTTTAAATGGCAGAGGTTAAATGGCAGAGTTTAAATGGCAGAGTTTAAATCGCAGAGTTTAAATCGCAGAGTTTAAATCGCAGAGTTTAAATCGCAGAGTTTAAATTGCAGAGTTTAAATTGCAGAGTTTAAATGGCAGAGTTTAAATGGCAG
The DNA here is from genome assembly GCA_034508575.1 of Petrolisthes manimaculis. Lineage (NCBI taxonomy): Eukaryota > Metazoa > Arthropoda > Malacostraca > Decapoda > Porcellanidae > Petrolisthes > Petrolisthes manimaculis. The sequence continues at coordinate 22,501 of JAWZYT010003948.1, read as the reverse complement.
AGTTTAAATGGCAGAGTTTAAATGGCAGAGTTTAAATCGCAGAGTTTAAATCGCAGAGTTTAAATCGCAGAGTTTAAATCGCAGAGTTTAAATCGCAGAGTTTAAATCGCAGAGTTTAAATCGCAGAGTTTAAATCGCAGAGTTTAAATGGCAGTGTTTAAATGGCAGTGTTTAAATGGCAGAGTTTAAATGGTAGAGTTTAAATGGTAGAGTTTAAATCGCAGAGTTTAAATCGCAGAGTTTAAATCGCAGAGTTTAAATCGCAGAGTTTAAATGGCAGAGTTTAAATGGCAGAGTTTAAATCGCAGAGTTTAAATCGCAGAGTTTAAATCGCAGAGTTTAAATGGCAGAGTTTAAATGACAGAGTTTAAATCGCAGAGTTTAAATCGCAGAGTTTAAATCGCAGAGTTTAAATTGCAGAGTTTAAATCGCAGAGTTTAAATGGCAGAGTTTAAATCGCATAGTTTAAATGGCAGAGTTTAAATGGCAGAGTTTAAATGGCAGAGTTTAAATGGCAGAGTTTAAATCGCAGAGTTTAAATCGCAGAGTTTAAATGGCAGAGTTTAAATCGCAGAGTTTAAATCGCAGAGTTTAAATCGCAGAGTTTAATTGGCAGAGTTTAAATGGCAGAGTTTAAATCGCAGAGTTTAAATCGTAGAGTTTAAATGGCAGAGTTTAAATGACAGAATTTAAATGTTAGAGTTTAAATGGCAGAGTTTAAATGACAGAGTTTAAATGGCAGAGATTAAATCGCAGAGTTTAAATCGCAGAGTTTAAATGGCAGAGTTTAAATGGCAGAGTTTAAATCGCAGAGTTTAAATCGCAGAGTTTAAATGGCAGAGTTTAAATCGCAGAGTTTAAATCGCAGAGTTTAAATGGCAGAGTTTAAATTGCAGAGTTTAAATAGCAGAGTTTAAATCGCAGAGTTTAAATCGCAGAGTTTAAATCGCAGAGTTTAAATGGCAGTGTTTAAATGGCAGTGTTTAAATGGCAGAGTTTAAATGATAGAGTTTAAATGGTAGAGTTTAAATGGCAGTGTTTAAATGGCAGTGTTTAAATGGCAGAGTTTAAATCGCAGAGTTTAAATCGCAGAGTTTAAATCGCAGAGTTTAAATCGCAGAGTTTAATTTGCAGAGTTTAAATTGCAGAGTTTAAATCGCAGAGTTTAAATTGCAGAGTTTAAATGGCAGAGTTTAAATGACAGAGTTTAAATCGCAGAGTTTAAATCGCAGAGTTTAAATCGCAGAGTTTAAATCGCAGAGTTTAAATGGCAGTGTTTAAATGGCAGAGTTTAAATGGCATAGTTTAAATCGCAGAGTTTAAATCGCAGAGTTTAAATCGCAGAGTTTAAATCGCAGGGTTTAAATCGCAGGGTTTAAATCGCAGAGTTTAAATCGCAGAGTTTAAATCGCAGAGTTTAAATCGCAGAATTTAAATGGCAGAGTTTAAATGGCAGAGTTTAAATGGCAGAGTTTAAATGGCAGAGTTTAAATGGCAGAGTTTAAATGGCAGAGTTTAAATGGCAGAGTTTAAATCGCAGAGTTTAAATCGCAGAGTTTAAATGGCAGAGTTTAAATGGCAGTGTTTAAATGGCAGAGTTTAAATCGCAGAGTTTAAATCGCAGAGTTTAAATCGCAGAGTTTAAATCGCAGAGTTTAAATGGCAGAGTTTAAATGGCAGAGTTTAAATGGCAGAGTTTAAATGGCAGAGTTTAAATGGCAGAGTTTAAATCGCAGAGTTTAAATCGCAGAGTTTAAATCGCAGAGTTTAAATCGCAGAGTTTAAATGGCAGAGTTTAAATGGCAGAGTTTAAATGGCAGAGTTTAAATCGCAGAGTTTAAATCGCAGAGTTTAAATCGCAGAGTTTAAATGGCAGTGTTTAAATGGCAGTGTTTAAATGGCAGAGTTTAAATTGCAGAGTTTAAATTGCAGAGTTTAAATCGTAGAGTTTAAATCGCAGAGTTTAAATCGCAGAGTTTAAATGGCAGAGTTTAAATGGCAGAGTTTAAATGGCAGAGTTTAAATGGCAGAGTTTAAATGGCAGAATTTAAATGGCAGAGTTTAAATCGCAGAGTTTAAATCGCAGGGTTTAAATCGCAGGGTTTAAATCGCAGAGTTTAAATCGCAGAGTTTAAATCGCAGAGTTTAAATGGCAGAATTTAAATGGCAGAGTTTAAATGGCAAAGTTTAAATGGCAAAGTTTAAATGGCAGAGTTTAAATGGCAGAGTTTAAATGGCAGAGTTTAAATGGCAGAGTTTAAATGGCAGAGTTTAAATGGCAGAGTTTAAATGGCAGAGTTTAAATGGCAGAGTTTAAATGGCAGAGTTTAAATGGCAGAGTTTAAATGGCAGAGTTTAAATCGCAGAGTTTAAATCGCAGAGTTTAAATCGCAGAGTTTAAATCGCAGAGTTTAAATAGCAGAGTTTAAATCGCAGAGTTTAAATCGCAGAGTTTAAATCGCAGAGTTTAAATCGCAGAGTTTAAATCCCAGAGTTTAAATCCCAGAGTTTAAATGGCAGAGTTTAAATCGCAGAGTTTAAATGGCAGAGTCTAAATCGCAGAGTCTAAATCGCAGAGTCTAAATCGTAGAGCTTAAATTGCAGAGTTTAAATTGCAGAGTTTAAATCGCAGAGTTTAAATGGCAGAGTTTAAATGGCAGAGTTTAAATGGCAGAGTTTAAATGGCAGAGTTTAAATGGCAGAGTTTAAATGGCAGAGTGTAAATGGCAGAGTTTAAATCGCAGAGTTTAAATCGCAGAGTTTAAATCGCAGAGTTTAAATCGCAGAGTTTAAATGGCAGAGTTTAAATGGCAGAGTTTAAATGGCAGAGTTTAAATGGCAGAGTTTAAATGGCAGAGTTTAAATGGCAGAGTTTAAATGGCAGAGTTTAAATCGCAGAGTTTAAATCGCAGAGTTTAAATGGCAGAGTTTAAATGGCAGAGTTTAAATCGCAGAGTTTAAATCGCAGAGTTTAAATCGCAAAATCGCTGAGTTTAAATCGCAGAGTTTAAATGGCAGAGTATAAATGGCAGAGTTTAAATGGCAGAGTTTAAATGGCAGAGTTTAAATGGCAGAGTTTAAATGGCAGAGTTTAAATGGCAGAGTTTAAATCGCAGAGTTAAATGGCAGAGTTTAAATGGCAGAGTTTAAATGGCAGAGGTTAAATCGCAAAGTTTAAATCGCAGAGTATAAATGGAAGAGTTTAAATCTCAGAGTTTAAATCGCAGAGTTTAAATAGCAGAATTTAAATCGCAGAGTTTAAATGGCAGAGTTTAAATGGCAGTGTTTTAATGGCAGAGTTTAAATGCCAGAGTTTAAATCGCAGAGTTTTAATGGCAGAGTTTAAATCGCAGAGTTGAAATCGCAGAGTTGAAATCGTAGAGTTTTAATCGCAGAGTTTAAATCGCATAGTTTTAATCGCAGAGTTTAAATCGCAGAGTTTCAATCGCAGAGTTTAAATTGCAGAGTTAAAATCGCAGAGTTTAAATCGCAAAATCGCAGAGTTTAAATCGCAGAGTTTAAATGGCAGAGTTTAAATCGCAGAGTTTAAATCGTAGAGTTTAAATCGCAGAGTTTAAATTGCAGAGTTTAAATCGCAGAGTTTAAATGGCAGAGCTTAAATGGCAGAGTTTAAATGGCAGAGTTTAAATGGTAGAGTTTAAATGGCAGAGTTTAAATGGCAGAGTTTAAATGGCAGTGTTTAAATGGCAGAGTTTAAATCGCTGAGTTTAAATCGCAGAGTTTAAATTGCAGAGTTTAAATTGCAGAGTTTAAATCGCAGAGTTTAAATGGCAGTGTTTAAATGGCAGAGTTTAAATGGCAGAGTTTAAATGGCAGAGTTTAAATGGCAGAGTTTAAATGGCAGAGTTTAAATCGCAGAGTTTAAATCGCAGAGTTTAAATCGCAGAGTTTAAATCGCAGAGTTTAAATCGCAGAGTTTAAATCGCAGAGTTTAAATCGCAGAGTTTAAATGGCAGAGTTTAAATGGCAGAGTTTAAATGGCAGAGTTTAAATGGCAGAGTTTAAATGGCAGAGTTTAAATGGCAGAGTTTAAATGACAGAGTTTAAATCGCAGAGTTTAAATCGCAGAGTTTAAATCGCAGAGTTTAAATTGCAGGGTTTAAATGGCAGAGTTTAAATCGGAGAGTTTAAATGGCAGATTTTAAATGGCAGATTTTAAATGGCAGAGTTTAAATGACAGAGTTTAAATCGCAGAGTTTAAATCGCAGAGTTTAAATCGCAGAGTTTAAATTGCAGGGTTTAAATGGCAGAGTTTAAATCGGAGAGTTTAAATGGCAGATTTTAAATGGCAGATTTTAAATGGCAGAGTTTAAATGGCAGAGTTTAAATCGCAGAGTTTAAATCGCAGAGTTTAAATCGCAGAGTTTAAATCGCAGAGTTTAAATCGCAGAGTTTAAATCGCAGAGTTTAAATGGCAGTGTTTAAATGGCAGTGTTTAAATGGCAGTGTTTAAATGGCAGAGTTTAAATGGCAGAGTTTAAATGGTAGAGTTTAAATCGCAGAGTTTAAATCGCAGAGTTTAAATCGCAGAGTTTAAATCGCAGAGTTTAAATGGCAGAGTTTAAATGGCAGAGTTTAAATGGCAGAGTTTAAATGGCAGAGTTTAAATCGCAGAGTTTAAATCGCAGAGTTTAAATGGCAGAGTTTAAATCGCAGAGTTTAAATCGCAGAGTTTAAATTGCAGAGTATAAATCGCAGAGTTTAAATGGCAGAGTTTAAATGGCAGAGTTTAAATCGCAGAGTTTAAATGGCAGAGTTTAAATGGCAGAGTTTAAATGGCAGAGTTTAAATGGCAGAGTTTAAATCGCAGAGTTTAAATCGCAGAGTTTAAATGGCAGAGTTTAAATGGCAGAGTTTAAATCGCAGAGTTTAAATCGCAGAGTTTAAATGGCAGAGTTTAAATCGCAGAGTCTAAATCGCAGAGTTTAAATCGTAGAGTTTAAATGGCAGAGTTTAATTGACAGAATTTAAATGTTAGAGTTTAAATGGCAGAGTTTAAATGGCAGAGTTTAAATGGCAGAGATTAAATCGCAGAGTTTAAATCGCAGAGTTTAAATGGCAGAGTTTAAATCGCAGAGTTTAAATCGCAGAGTTTAAATCGCAGAGTTTAAATGGCAGAGTTTAAATGGCAGAGTTTAAATCGCAGAGTTTAAATCGCAGAGTTTAAATCGCAGAGTTTAAATCGCAAAATTGCAGAGTTTAAATGGCAGAGTTTAAATGGCAGTGTTTAAATGGCAGTGTTTAAATGGCAGAGTTTAAATGCTAGAGTTTAAATGGTAGTGTTTAAATGGCAGAGTTTAAATGGCAGAGTTTAAATCGCAGAGTTTAAGTCGCAGAGGTTAAATCGCAGAGTTTAAATCGCAGAGTTTAAATCGCAGAGTTTAATTCGCAGAGTTTAAATGGCAGTGTTTAAATGGCAGAGTTTAAATGGCAGAGTTTAAATCGCAGAGTTTAAATCGCAGAGTTTAAATCGCAGAGTTAAAATCGCAAAATCGCTGAGTTTAAATCGCAGAGTTAAAATCGCAGAGTTTAAATCGCAAAATCGCAGAGTTTAAATCGCAGAGTTTAAATGGCAGAGTTTAAATCGCAGAGTTTAAATGGCAGAGTTTAAATCGCAGAGTTTAAATCGTAGAGTTTAAATCGCAGAGTTTAAATTGCAGAGTTTAAATCGCAGAGTTTAAATCGCAGAGTTTAAATGGCAGAGTTTAAATGGCAGAGTTTAAATGGCAGTGTTTAAATGGCAGAGTTTAAATGGCAGAGTTTAAATGGCAGTGTTTAAATGGCAGAGTTTAAATGGCAGAGTTTAAATCGCAGAGTTTAAATCGCAGAGTTTAAATCGCAGAGTTTAAATCGCAGAGTTAAAATCGCAAAATCGCTGAGTTTAAATCGCAGAGTTAAAATCGCAGAGTTTAAATCGCAAAATCGCAGAGTTTAAATCGCAGAGTTTAAATGGCAGAGTTTAAATCGCAGAGTTTAAATGGCAGAGTTTAAATCGCAGAGTTTAAATCGTAGAGTTTAAATCGCAGAGTTTAAATTGCAGAGTTTAAATCGCAGAGTTTAAATCGCAGAGTTTAAATGGCAGAGTTTAAATGGCAGAGTTTAAATGGCAGAGTTTAAATGGCAGAGTTTAAATGGCAGAGTTTAAATGGCAGAGTGTAAATGGCAGCGTTTAAATGGCAGAGTTTAAATGGCAGAGTTTAAATGGCAGAGTTTAAAAGGCAGAGTTTAAATGGCAGAGTTTAAATCGCAGAGTTTAAATCGCAGAGTTTAAATCGCAGAGTTTATATCGCAGAGTTTAAATCGCAGAGTTTAATTGGCAGAGTTTAAATCGCAGAGTTTAAATCGCAGAGTTTAAATCGCAAAATCGCTGAGTTTAAATCGCAGAGTTTAAATGGCAGAGTATAAATGGCAGAGTTTAAATGGCAGAGTTTAAATGGCAGAGTTTAAATGGCAGAGTTTAAATCGCAGAGTTTAAATCGCAGAGTTAAATGGCAGAGTTTAAATGGCAGAGTTTAAATGGCAGAGGTTAAATCGCAGAGTTTAAATCGCAGAGTATAAATGGAAGAGTTTAAATCGCAGAGTTTAAATCGCAGAGTTTAAATAGCAGAATTTAAATCGCAGAGTTTAAATGGCAGAGTTTAAATGGCAGTGTTTTAATGGCAGAGTTTAAATGCCAGAGTTTAAATCGCAGAGTTTTAATGGCAGAGTATAAATCGCAGAGTTTAAATCGCAGAGTTTAAATCGCAGAGTTTTAACCGCAGAGTTTATATCGCAGAGTTTAAATCGCAGAGTTTAAATTGCAGAGTTAAAATCGCAGAGTTTAAATCGCAAAATCGCAGAGTTTAAATCGCAGAGTTTAAATCGCACAGTTTAAATCGTAGAGTTTGAATCGCAGAGTTTAAATTGCAGAGTTTAAATCGCAGAGTTTAAATGGCAGAGCTTAAATGGCAGAGTTTAAATGGCAGAGTTTAAATGGCAGAGTTTAAATGGCAGAGTTTAAATGGCAGAGTTTAAATGGCAGTGTTTAAATGGCAGAGTTTAAATCGCTGAGTTTAAATCGCAGAGTTTAAATTGCAGAGTTTAAATCGCAGAGCTTAAATCGCAGAGTTTAAATCGCAGAGTTTAAATCGCAGAGTTTAAATGGCAGTGTTTAAATGGCAGAGTTTAAATGGCAGAGTTTAAATGGCAGAGTTTAAATGGCAGATTTTAAATCGCAGAGTTTAAATTGCAGAGTTTAAATCGCAGAGTTTAAATCGCAGAGTTTAAATGGCAGAGTTTAAATGGCAGAGTTTAAATGGCAGAGTTTAAATGGCAGAGGTTAAATGGCAGAGTTTAAATGGCAGAGTTTAAATGACAGAGTTTAAATGACAGAGTTTAAATCGCAGAGTTTAAATCGCAGAGTTTAAATCGCAGAGTTTAAATCGCAGAGTTTAAATTGCAGAGTTTAAATGGCAGAGTTTAAATGGCAGAGTTTAAATCGTAGAGTTTAAATGGCAGAGTTTAAATGACAGAGTTTAAATGGCAGAGTTTAAATCGCAGAGTTTAAATCGCAGAGTTTAAATCGCAGAGTTTATATCGCAGAGTTTAAATCGCAGAGTTTAAATCGCAGAGTTTAAATGGCAGTGTTTAAATGGCAGAGTTTAAATGGCAGAGTTTAAATCGCAGAGTTTAAATCGCAGAGTTTAAATCGCAGAGTTTAAATGGCAGAGTTTAAATGGCAGAGTTTAAATCGCAGAGTTTAAATCGCAGAGTTTAAATCGCAGAGTTTAAATGGCAGAGTTTAAATGACAGAGTTTAAATCGCAGAGTTTAAATCGCAGAGTTTAAATTGCAGAGTTTAAATCGCAGAGTTTAAATGGCAGAGTTTAAATCGCATAGTTTAAATGGCAGAGTTTAAATGGCAGAGTTTAAATGGCAGAGTTTAAATGGCAGAGTTTAAATGGCAGAGTTTAAATGGCAGAGTTTAAATCGCAGAGTTTAAATCGCAGAGTTTAAATGGCAGAGTTTAAATCGCAGAGTTTAAATCGCAGAGTTTAAATGGCAGAGTTTAAATGGCAGAGTTTAAATGGCAGAGTTTAAATCGCAGAGTTTAAATCGTAGAGTTTAAATGGCAGAGTTTAAATGACAGAATTTAAATGTTAGAGTTTAAATGGCAGAGTTTAAATGGCAGAGTTTAAATGGCAGAGATTAAATCGCAGAGTTTAAATCGCAGAGTTTAAATGGCAGAGTTTAAATCGCAGAGTTTAAATCGCAGAGTTTAAATGGCAGAGTTTAAATGGCAGAGTTTAAATCACAGAGTTTAAATCGCAAAATTGCAGAGTTTAAATGGCAGAGTTTAAATGGCAGAGTTTAAATGGCAGAGTTTAAATGGCAGAGTTTAAATCGCAGAGTTTAAATGGCAGAGTTTAAATCGCAGAGTTTAAATCGCAGAGTTTAAATCACAGAGTTTAAATTGCAGAGTTTAAATCGCAGAGTTTAAATCGCAGAGTTTAAATGGCAGAGTTTAAATGGCAGAGTTTAAATGGCAGAGTTTAAATGGCAGAGGTTAAATGGCAGAGTTTAAATGGCAGAGTTTAAATCGCAGAGTTTAAATCGCAGAGTTTAAATCGCACAGTTTAAATTGCAGAGTTTTAATCGCAGAGTTTAAATGGCAGAGTTTAAATCGCAGAGTTTAAATGGCAGATTTTAAATGGCAGAGTTTAAATGGCAGACTTTAAATGGCAGAGTTTAAATGGCAGAGTTTAAATCGCAGAGTTTAAATCGCAGAGTTTAAATCGCAGAGTTTAAATCGCAGAGTTTAAATCGCAGAGTTTAAATGGCAGTGTTTAAATGGCAGAGTTTAAATGGCAGAGTTTAAATGGCAGAGTTTAAATGATAGAGTTTAAATCGCAGAGTTTAAATCGCAGAGTTTAAATGATAGAGTTTAAATCGCAGAGTTTAAATCGCAGAGTTTAAATCGCAGAGTTTAAATCGCAGAGTTTAAATGGCAGAGTTTAAATGGCAGAGTTTAAATCGCAGAGTTTAAATCGCAGAGTTTAAATGGCAGAGTTTAAATGACAGAGTTTAAATCGCAGAGTTTAAATCGCAGAGTTTAAATCGCAGAGTTTAAATCGCAGAGTTTAATTGGCAGAGTTTAAATCGCATAGTTTAAATGGCAGAGTTTAAATGGCAGAGTTTAAATGGCAGAGTTTAAATGGCAGAGTTTAAATCGCAGAGTTTAAATCGCAGAGTTTAAATCGCAGAGTTTAAATGGCAGAGTTTAAATCGCAGAGTTTAAATCGCAGAGTTTAAATCGCAGAGTTTAAATTGCAGAGTTTAAATCGCAGAGTTTAAATGGCAGAGTTTAAATGGCAGAGTTTAAATGGCAGAGTTTAAATCGCAGAGTTTAAATGGCAGAGTTTAAATGACAGAATTTAAATGTTAGAGTTTAAATGTTAGAGTTTAAATGGCAGAGTTTAAATGGCAGAGTTTAAATGGCAGAGTTTAAATCGCAGAGTTTAAATGGCAGAGTTTAAATGGCAGAGTTTAAATCGCAGAGTTTAAATCGCAGAGTTTAAATGGCAGAGTTTAAATGGCAGAGTTTAAATGGCAGAGTTCATATCGCAGAATTTAAATCGCAGAGTTTAAATCTCAGAGTTTAAATCGCAGAGTTTAAATCGCAAAATTGCAGAGTTTAAATGGCAGAGTTTAAATGTTAGAGTTTAAATGGCAGAGTTTAAATCGCAGAGTTTAAATGGCAGAGTTTAAATCGCAGAGATTAAATCGCAGAGTTTAAATCGCAGAGTTTAAATCGCAGAGTTTAAATCGCAAAATTGCAGAGTTTAAATAGCAGAGTTTAAATGGCAGAGTTTAAATGGCAGAGTTTAAATGGCAGAGTTTAAATGGCAGAGTTTACATCGCAGAGTTTAAATCGCACAGTTTAAATCGCAGAGTTTAAATCGCAGAGTTTAAATGGCAGAGTTTAAATCGCAGAGTTTAAATGGCAGAGTTTAAATCGCAGAGTTTAAATGGCAGAGTTTAAATGGCAGAGTTTAAATGGCAGAGTTTAAATGGCAGAGTTTAAATCGCAGAGCTTAAATCGCAGAGTTTAAATAGCAGAGTTTAAATAGCAGAGTTTAAATAGCAGAGTTTAAGTCACAGAGTTTAAATCGCAGAGTTTAAATGGCAGAGTTTAAATGGCAGAGTTTAAATCGCAGAGTTTAAATCGCAGAGTTTAAATGGCAGAGTTTAAATGGCAGAGTTTAAATGGCAGAGTTTAAATGACAGAGTTAAATCGCAGAGTTTAAATCACAGAGTTTAAATCGCAGAGTTTAAATCGCAGAGTTTAAATGGCAGAGTTTAAATCGCAGAGTTTAAATGGCAGAGTTTAAATGACAGAATTTAAATGTTAGAGTTTAAATGGCAGAGTTTAAATGGCAGAGTTTAAATGGCAGAGTTTAAATTGCAGAGTTTAAATCGCAGAGTTTAAATGGCAGAGTTTAAATGGCAGAGTTTAAATGGCAGAGTTTAAATCGCAGAGTTTAAATGGCAGAGTTTAAATGGCAGAGTTTAAATGGCAGAGTTCAAATCGCAGAATTTAAATCGCAGAGTTTAAATCTCAGAGTTTAAATCGCAGAGTTTAAATCGCAAAATTGCAGAGTTTAAATGGCAGAGTTTAAATGTTAGAGTTTAAATGGCAGAGTTTAAATCGCAGAGTTTAAATGGCAGAGTTTAAATCGCAGAGATTAAATCGCAGAGTTTAAATCGCAGAGTTTAAATCGCAAAATTGCAGAGTTTAAATAGCAGAGTTTAAATGGCAGAGTTTAAATGGCAGAGTTTAAAAGGCAGAGTTTAAATCGCAGAGTTTAAATCGCAGAGTTTACATCGCAGAGTTTACATCGCAGAGTTTAAATCGCACAGTTTAAATCGCAGAGTTTAAATCGCAGAGTTTAAATGGCAGAGTTTAAATGGCAGAGTTTAAATGGCAGAGTTTAAATGGCAGAGTTTAAATCGCAGAGTTTAAATTGCAGAGTTTAAATGGCAGAGTTTAAATGGCAGAGTTTAAATGGCAGAGTTTAAATCGCAGAGTTTAAATCGCAGAGCTTAAACCGCAGAGTTTAAATCGCAGAGTTTAAATAGCAGAGTTTAAATAGAAGAGTTTAAATCACAGAGTTTAAATCGCAGAGTTTAAATGGCAGAGTTTAAATGGCAGAGTTTAAATCGCAGAGTTTTAATCGCAGAGTTTAAATGGCAGAGTTTAAATGGCAGAGTTTAAATCGCAGAGTTTAAATCGCAGAGTTTAAATCGCAGAGTTTAAATGGCAGAGTTTAAATGGCAGAGTTTAAATGGCAGAGTTTAAATTGCAGAGTTTAAATCGCAGAGTTTAAATCGCAGAGTTTAAATGGCAGAGTTTAAATCGCAGAGTTTAAATTGAAGAGTTTAATTACAACTTAATTATAACATTACATTACAGATGATATAAATATTATAAATAATACAAATAATACATAACATATTACAACTTAATTATAACATTACATTACAGATGATATAAATATTATAAATAATACAAATAATACATAACATATTACAACTTAATTATAACATTACATTACAGATGATATAAATAATACAAATAATACATAACATATTACAACTTAATTATAACATTACATTACAGATGATATAAATATTATAAATAATACAAATAATACATAACATATTAAAACATAATTATAACATTACATTACAGATGATATAAATATTATAAATAATACAAATAATACATAACATATTACAACTTAATTATAACATTACATTACAGATGATATAAATATTATAAATAATACAAATAATACATAACATATTACAACTTAATTATAACATTACATTACAGATGATATAAATATTATAAATAATACAAATAATACATAACATATTACAACTTAATTATAACATTACATTACAGATGATATAAATATTATAAATAATACAAATAATACATAACATATTACAACTTAATTATAACATTACATTACAGATGATATAAATATTATAAATAATACAAATAATACATAACATATTACAACTTAATTATAACATTACATTACAGATGATATAAATATTATAAATAATACAAATAATACATAACATATTACAACTTAATTATAACATTACATTACAGATGATATAAATATTATAAATAATACAAATAATACATAACATATTACAACTTAATTATAACATTACATTACAGATGATATAAATATTATAAATAATACATAACATATTACAACTTAATTATAACATTACATTACAGATGATATAAATATTATAAATAATACAAATAATACATAACATATTACAACTTAATTATAACATTACATTACAGATGATAAAAATATTATAAATAATACAAATAATACATAACATATTACAACTTAATTATAACATTACATTACAGATTATATAAATAATACAAATAATACATAACATATTACAACTTAATTATAACATTACATTAGAGATGATATAAATATTATAAATAATACAAATAATACATAACATATTACAACTTAATTATAACATTACATTACAGATGATATAAATATTATAAATAATACAAATAATACATAACATATTACAACTTAATTATACATTACATTACAGATGAAATAAATAATATAAATAATACAAATAATACATAACATATTACAACTTAATTATAACATTACATTACAGATGATATAAATAATACAAATAATACATAACATATTACAACTTAATTATAACATTACATTACAGATGATATAAATATTATAAATAATAAAAATAATACATAACATATTACAACTTAATTATAACATTACATTACAGATGATATAAATATTATAAATAATACAAATAATACATAACATATTAAAACTTAATTATAACATTACATTACAGATGATATAAATATTATAAATAATACAAATAATACATAACATATTACAACTTAATTATAACATTATATTACAGATGATATAAATATTATAAATAATACAAATAATACATAACATATTACAACTTAATTATAACATTACATTACAGATGATATAAATAATACAAATAATACATAACATATTACAACTTAATTATAACATTACATTACAGATGATATAAATATTATAAATAATACAAATAATACATAACATATTACAACTTAATTATAACATTACATTACAGATGATATAAATATTATAAATAATACAAATAATACATAACATATTACAACTTAATTATAACATTACATTACAGATGATATAAATATTATAAATAATACAAATAATACATAACATATTACAACTTAATTATAACATTACATTACAGATGATATAAATATTATAAATAATACAAATAATACATAACATATTACAACTTAATTATAACATTACATTACAGATGATATAAATATTATAAATAATACAAATAATACATAACATATTACAACTTAATTATAACATTACATTACAGACGATATAAATATTATAAATAATACAAATAATACATAACATATTATAACTTAATTATAACATTACATTACAGATGATATAAATATTATAAATAATACAAATAATACATAACATATTACAACTTAATTATAACATTACATTACAGATGATATAAGTATTATAAATAATACAAATAATACAAAACATATTACAACTTAATTATAACATTACATTACAGATGATATAAATATTATAAATAATACAAATAATACATAACATATTACAACTTAATTATAACATTACATTACAGATGATATAAATAATACAAATAATACATAACATATTACAACTTAATTATAACATTACATTACAGATGATATAAATATTATAAATAATACAAATAATACATAACATATTACAACTTAATTATAACATTACATTACAGATGATATAAATATTATAAATAATACAAATAATACATAACATATTACAACTTAATTATAACATTACATTACAGATGATGTAAATATTATAAATAATACAAATAATACATAACATATTACAACTTAATTATAACATTACATTACAGATGATATAAATATTATAAATAATACAAATAATACATAACATATTACAACTTAATTATAACATTACATTACAGATGATATAAATATTATAAATAATACAAATAATACATAACATATTACAACTTAATTATAACATTACATTACAGATGATATAAATATTATATATAATACATAACATATTACAACTTAATCATAACATTACATTACAGATGATATAAATATTATAAATAATACAAATAATACATAACATATTACAACTTAATTATAACATTACATTACAGATGATATAAATATTATAAATAAAACAAATAATACATAACATATTACAACTTAATTATAACATTACATTACAGATGATATAAATATTATAAATAATACAAATAATACATAACATATTACAACTTAATTATAACATTACATTACAGATGATATAAATATTATAAATAATACATAACATATTACAACTTAATTATAACATTACATTACAGATGATATAAATATTATAAATAATACATATAATACATAACATATTACAACTTAATTATAACATTACATTACAGATGATATAAATATTATAAATAATACAAATAATACATAACATATTACAACTTAATTATAACATTACATTACAGATGATATAAATATTATAAATAATACAAATAATACATAACATATTACAACTTAATTATAACATTACATTACAGATGATATAAATATTATAAATAATACAAATAATACATAACATATTACAACTTAATTATAACATTACATTACAGATGATATAAATATTATAAATAATACATAACATATTACAACTTAATTATAACATTACATTACAGATGATATAAATATTATAAATAATACATAACATATTACAACTTAATTATAACATTACATTACAGATGATATAAATATTATAAATAATACAAAAAATACATAACATATTACAACTTAATTATAACATTACATTACAGATGATATAAATATTATAAATAATATAAATAATACATAACATATTACAACTTAATTATAACATTACATTACAGATGATATAAATATTATAAATAATACAAATAATACATAACATATTACAACTTAATTATAACATTACATTACAGATGATATAAATATTATAAATAATACAAATAATACATAACATATTACAACTTAATTATAACATTACATTACAGATGATATAAATATTATAAATAATACATAACATATTACAACTTAATTATAACATTACATTACAGATGATATAAATATTATAAATAATACATAACATATTACAACTTAATTATAACATTACATTACAGATGATATAAATATTATAAATAATACAAAAAATACATAACATATTACAACTTAATTATAACATTACATTACAGATGATATAAATATTATAAATAATACAAATAATACATAACATATTACAACTTAATTATAACATTACATTACAGATGATATAAATATTATAAATAATACAAATAATACATAACATATTACAACTTAATTATAACATTACATTACAGATGATATAAATATTATAAATAATATAAATAATACATAACATATTACAACTTAATTATAACATTACATTACAGATGATATAAATATTATAAATAATACATAACATATTACAACTTAATTATAACATTACATTACAGATGATATAAATATTATAAATAATACAAATAATACATAACATATTACAACTTAATTATAACATTACATTACAGATGATATAAATATTATAAATAATACCAAAAATACATAACATATTACAACTTAATTATAACATTACATTACAGATGATATAAATATTATAAATAATATAAATAATACATAACATATTACAACTTAATTATAACATTACATTACAGATGATATAAATATTATGAATAATACAAATAATACATAATATATTACAACTTAATTATAACATTACATTACAGATGATATAAATATTATAAATAATACAAATAATACATAACATATTATAAATAATACAAATAATACATAACATATTACAACTTAATTATAACATTACATTACAGATGATATAAATATTATAAATTATACAAATAATACATAACTTATTACAACTTAATTATAACATTACATTATATAATACATAACATATTACAACTTAATTATAACATTACATTACAGATGATATAAATATTATGAATAATACAAATAATACATAACATATTACAACTTAATTATAACATTACATTACAGATGATATAAATATTATATATAATACAAATAATACATAACATATTACAACTTAATTATAACATTACATTACAGATGATATAAATATTATTAATAATACAAATAATACATAACATATTACAACTTAATTATAACATTACATTACAGATGATATAAATATTATAAATAATACAAATAAAACATAACATATTACAACTTAATTATAACATTACATTACAGTTGATATAAATATTATAAATAATACAAATAATAATAATACAAATAATACATAACATATTACAACTTAATTATAACATTACATTACAGATGATATAAATATTATAAATAATACAAATAATACATAACATATTACAACTTAATTATAACATTACATTACAGATGATATAAATATTATAAATAATACAAATAATACATAACATATTACAACTTAATTATAACATTACATTACAGATGATATAAATATTATAAATAATACAAATAATACATATTACAACTTAATTATAACATTACATTACAGATGATATAAATATTATAAATAATACAAATAATACATAACATATTACAACTTAATTATAACATTACATTACAGATGATATAAATATTATAAATAATACAAATAATACATAACATATTACAACTTAATTATAACATTACATTACAGATGATATAAATATTATAAATAATACAAATAATACATAACATATTACAACTTAATTATAACATTACATTACAGATGATATAAATATTATAAATAATACAAATAATACATAACATATTACAACTTAATTATAACATTACATTACAGTATAAATATTATAAATAATACAAATAATACATAACATATTACAACTTAATTATAACATTACATTACAGATGATATAAATATTATAAATAATACATAACATATTACAACTTAATTATAACATTACATTACAGATGATATAAATATTATAAATAATACAAATAATACATAACATATTACAACTTAATTATAACATTACATTACAGATGATATAAATATTATAAATAATACAAATAATACATAACATATTACAACTTAATTATAACATTACATTACAGATGATATAAATATTATAAATAATACAAATAATACATAACATATTACAACTTAATTATAACATTACATTACAGATGATATAAATATTATAAATTATACAAATAATACATAACTATTACAACTTAATTATAACATTACATTATAATACATAACATATTACAACTTAATTATAACATTACATTACAGATGATATAAATATTATTAATAATACAAATAATACATAACATATTACAACTTAATTATAACATTACATTACAGATGATATAAATATTATAAATAATACAAATAATACATAACATATTACAACTTAATTATAACATTACATTACAGATGATATAAATATTATAAATAATACAAATAATACATAACATATTACAACTTAATTATAACATTACATTACAGATGATATAAATATTATAAATAATACAAATAATACATAACATATTACAACTTAATTATAAAACATTACATTACAGATGATATAAATATTATAAATAATACAAATAATAAATAATACATAACATATTACAACTTAATTATAACATTACATTACAGATGATATAAATATTATAAATAATACAAATAATACATAACATATTACAACTTAATTATAACATTACATTACAGATGATATAAATATTATAAATAATACATAACATATTACAACTTAATTATAACATTACATTACAGATGATATAAATATTATAAATAATACAAATAATACATAACATATTACAACTTAATTATAACATTACATTACAGATGATATAAATAATATAAATAATACAAATAATACATAAATAATACAATAATATAACATATTACAACTTAATTATAACATTACATTACAGATGATATAAATATTATAAATAATACAAATAATACATAACATATTACAACTTAATTATAACATTACATTACAGATGATATAAATATTATAAATAATACAAATAATACATAACATATTACAACTTAATTATAACATTACATTACAGATGATATAAATATTATAAATAATACAAATAATACATAACATATTACAACTTAATTATAACATTACATTACAGATGATATAAATATTATAAATAATACAAATAATACATAACATATTACAACTTAATTATAACATTACATTACAGATGATATAAATATTATAAATAATACAAATAATACATAACATATTACAACTTAATTATAACATTACATTACAGATGATATAAATATAATACAAATAATACATAACATATTACAACTTAATTATAACATTACATTACAGATGATATAAATATTATAAATAATACATAACATATTACAACTTAATTATAACATTACATTACAGATGATATAAATATTATAAATAATACAAATAATACATAACATATTACAACTTAATTATAACATTACATTACAGATGATATAAATATTATAAATAATACATAACATATTACAACTTAATTATAACATTACATTACAGATGATATAAATATTATAAATAATACAATAACATATTACAACTTAATTATAACATTACATTACAGATGATATAAATATTATAAATAATACAAATAATACATAACATATTACAACTTAATTATAACATTACATTACAGATGATATAAATATTATTAATAATACAAATAATACATAACATATTACAACTTAATTATAACATTACATTACAGATGATATAAATATTATAAATAATACAAATAATACATAACATATTACAACTTAATTATAACATTACATTACAGATGATATAAATATTATAAATAATACAAATAATACATAACATATTACAACTTAATTATAACATTACATTACAGATGATATAAATATTATAAATAATACAAATAATACATAACATATTACAACTTAATTATAACATTACATTACAGATGATATAAATATTATAAATAATACAAATAATACATAACATATTACAACTTAATTATAACATTACATTACAGATGATATAAATATTATAAATTATACAAATAATACATAACATATTACAACTTAATTATAACATTACAATTATATAATAATACATAACATATTACAACTTAATTATAACATTACATTACAGATGATATAAATATTATAATAATACAAATAATACATAACATATTACAACTTAATTATAACATTACATTACAGATGATATAAATATTATATATAATACAAATAATACATAACATATTACAACTTAATTATAACATTACATTACAGATGATATAAATATTATAAATAATACAAATAATACATAACATATTACAACTTAATTATAACATTACATTACAGATGATATAAATATTATAAATAATACATAACATATTACAACTTAATTATAACATTACATTACAGATGATATAAATATTATAAATAATACAAATAATACATAACATATTACAACTTAATTATAACATTACATTACAGATGATATAAATATTATAAATAATACAAATAATACATAACATATTACAACTTAATTATAACATTACATTACAGATGATATAAATATTATAAATAATACAAATAATACATAACATATTACAACTTAATTATAACATTACATTACAGATGATATAAATATTATAAATAATACAAATAATACATAACATATTACAACTTAATTATAACATTACATTACAGATGATATAAATATTATAAATAATACAAATAATACATAACATATTACAACTTAATTATAACATTACATTACAGATGATATAAATATTATAAATAATACAAATAATACATAACATATTACAACTTAATTATAACATTACATTACAGATGATATAAATATTATAAATAATACAAATAAAACATAACATATTACAACTTAATTATAACATTACATTACAGTTGATATAAATATTATAAATATACAATAATAATAATACAAATAATACATAACATATTACAACTTAATTATAACATTACATTACAGATGATATAAATATTATAAATAATACAAATAATACATAACATATTACAACTTAATTATAACATTACATTACAGATGATATAAATATTATAAATAATACAAATAATACATAACATATTACAACTTAATTATAACATTACATTACAGATGATATAAATATTATAAATAATACAAATAATACATAACATATTACAACTTAATTATAACATTACATTACAGATGATATAAATATTATAAATAATACAAATAATACATAACATATTACAACTTAATTATAACATTACATTACAGATGATATAAATATTATAAATAATACAAATAATACATAACATATTACAACTTAATTATAACATTACATTACAGATGATATAAATATTATAAATAATACAAATACATAACATATTACAACTTAATTATAACATTACATTACAGATGATATAAATATTATAAATAATACAAATAATACATAACATATTACAACTTAATTATAACATTACATTACAGATGATATAAATATTATAAATAATACAAATAATACATAACATATTACAACTTAATTATAACATTACATTACAGATGATATAAATATTATAAATAATACAAATAATACATAACATATTACAACTTAATTATAACATTACATTACAGATGATATAAATATTATAAATAATACATAACATATTACAACTTAATTATAACATTACATTACAGATGATATAAATATTATAAATAATACAAATAATACATAACATATTACAACTTAATTATAACATTACATTACAGATGATATAAATATTATAAATAATACAAATAATACATAACATATTACAACTTAATTATAACATTACATTACAGATGATATAAATATTATAAATAATACAAATAATACATAACATATTACAACTTAATTATAACATTACATTACAGATGATATAAATATTATAAATAATACAAATAATACATAACATATTACAACTTAATTATAACATTACATTACAGATGATATAAATATTATAAATAATACAAATAATACATAACATATTACAACTTAATTATAACATTACATTACAGATGATATAAATATTATAAATAATACAAATAATACATAACATATTACAACTTAATTATAACATTACATTACAGATGATATAAATATTATAAATAATACAAATAATACATAACATATTACAACTTAATTATAACATTACATTACAGATGATATAAATATTATAAATAATACAAATAATACATAACATATTACAACTTAATTATAACATTACATTACAGATGATATAAATATTATAAATAATACAAATAATACATAACATATTACAACTTAATTATAACATTACATTACAGATGATATAAATATTATAAATAATACAAATAATACATAACATATTACAACTTAATTATAACATTACATTACAGATGATATAAATATTATAAATAATACAAATAATACATAACATATTACAACTTAATTATAACATTACATTACAGATGATATAAATATTATAAATAATACAAATAATACATAACATATTACAACTTAATTATAACATTACATTACAGATGATATAAATATTATAATACAATAATACATAACATATTACAACTTAATTATAACATTACATTACAGATGATATAAATATTATAATAATACAAATAATACATAACATATTACAACTTAATTATAACATTACATTACAGATGATATAAATATTATAAATAATACAAATAATACATAACATATTACAACTTAATTATAACATTACATTACAGATGATATAAATATTATAAATAATACAAATAATACATAACATATTACAACTTAATTATAACATTACAATTAAATAATACATAACATATTACAACTTAATTATAACATTACATTACAGATGATATAAATATTATAAATAATACAAATAATACATAACATATTACAACTTAATTATAACATTACATTACAGATGATATAAATATTATAAATAATACAAATAATACATAACATATTACAACTTAATTATAACATTACATTACAGATGATATAAATATTATAAATAATACAAATAATACATAACATATTACAACTTAATTATAACATTACATTACAGATGATATAAATATTATAAATAATACAAATAAAA